>JANITW010124067.1:0-15986 GCA_027564335.1 Erythroxylum williamsii | reverse complement strand
TACGTAATAGTATCTATTGGATGGATATTAATAGATCTCATTTACTAAGTTACATACATAGGTTAGGCATATGAAAATATGATCATTGAACTGACCAAACTGAGAATTATCAATAGTTAATATTACTTATGAACTGTCAAGTGGGATATTCTCATAAGGATTTAAATGTATATTTTTCCTTTGACTTAAGATCATCATAGTAATCAATATGTCACTTATTATGTTTTGATGTTAGACACCTAGTGTGTAAAAATGCTAGTTAAATAATTATTGGATATAATTAAGTATCTATCTAATTAGTCGTTAGTTAAGATGGGATCCATCGATTCTAAGTAATGAGTTTGAGCTCTATGTTGTCATTGATCTTAATGGTTGTTTCAAGACCTTAGCCAAGGCAATTGAATGAGTGAAGAAAAGGGTTTTCTTAAGTCATTCACCAATCATTAATAATCGACATGTAACATAGTTAGTTATCTGATAAGATTTGACAGTTAAATCATACCTTAGGATAATCCGAAGTTGTAATGATGGAAGGTAATAATACATTATCCTTAACCATGTTTCATCTTTGTAAGGATGTTACTTCACACTATCCAGTTATTGAAAAATGTTGTTAGGCGTCAATCTTGATTAGTAGTTAATTGAATTAAATACTACCGCCTTAGTGATAAACCTATGTAATCACACACTTTCGAGTGTAATATTTCTTGTTTATGATTATTTAATTTATTATAAGATAATTTATTAAATAATTTATATTACATATTATTATATTTTTTGCTAGCACAAAAAATATAATTAATAGTGAAAATTTCTTGTATAAAATAAGTAAATAAAATTAATTTATTTTATTTTATTTCATTTTATAAATAATGATAATTATTTTTAAAGAAAGGAAAGCAAAAGGGGTCAGATGGTATTTGCATTTGGTTGTTATTGTTTTGGTTTTATATTTAACCAAAACGAAATAATGAAATGTTGGTTGTGAAAAAGGTTCATTCAAGTTTTGAAAAACAGTAAACATTAAAAAAGACTTATGAAGTGGTGTGTTGTAAGCAATGTTTTAAAAATCGGATCGGTGATCGAACCGAAGAAGCAACTGACTCAAGGGTTAATAGTTCAATTGGAATTCAACCGTGGTCGAACCGGTAACTAATAAGTAATGAATATAAATTTTCATTTTATATATATTATATATATAAGATAATTTTAAAACATACTATTTAATTATTTATCTAATTATAAACCTAACTTAAACTCCAAAATTTCACCTAAAAAGTTCAAAACATACATGTTTTTTTTTAATTCACCAACACAACACAAAATAAGATAACAAAGCTCACTAGTCATATTTCATCAAAATGATTAAAAAAAGATCAATAATCATAATATTCATTCAAGTTGAGATCAAAATCAAATGCTCCTTCGTCATTGCCGATATAAGCATCTTCAATAGATTCCAAATTTGGTTGTTCGGTAATTTCTTCATCACCTAATTTCATAATAAACAATATTAAACAAAATTACACTTGGAAGTAATATATCTAATCTTTAATATTATATTACAAAGTAAATTAATAATAACCTTCATGTTGTTGTGGTGCTTCATCAATTATTGGAATTGCATTTTCCTGATAAATAGCATTTTTAATAACTTCCTCACCAAGCTCTGGGGATTTATAGTTTTGAATAATCCAAAAATCAAGTTTGTCTATAGATTCATAATCAATAGGATCATATTTCATCTTCCTGTTTGGCAACCTAAAACAAAACATTAATGGTAAATTCAAATATAACTATGTTAGAAATCGCAAACAATAATAATAAGTTAATAACGTTTAACAAAAAGTAGAAAATGATAATACCGATTCTTCAAATGCAAGTTGTAAGTGACATAAACATGATCACATAGCCTTTGATGCTCTAATTTATTTCTCTACTTTGTGTGAATGCGTTCAAAAAAGCTCCAATTTCTCTCCCAACCAGAAGAGGAAAATGTTTGGCTAAGAATACGAATAGCCAACTTTTGCAATGTTGGAGCACTACCCCTATACAATCGCGACCATTCATCTACAAAAAATTGAAATTATCAAACAATAAAATACTCATAGATATAAACATTAAAAGTATTAAAGAATATAATTAAAAATTAAAAAATATTATATTAGTATTAATATAATAGTTACCAGGGTGTAAGGTGTTTAACTTTAACACCTTAAGAGCACTTTCTCGACTAAAAGTTCCTTGACGATCACTATAAACTTGAATCTCTTAAATGCCTTTCGACTAGTTAGCACAAATTTTTTTTATATCAAGCATATCAAGAAGAGTAGCTACAATCCTATTCTTCTTATGATAGCCTTCAGCATAAAAGAAAGTAGGATTCAAAAATACGCTACAACATAAAGATTAAGCTTTAAGTGATTATCCCATTGAGCCTTAATGATATCGGTGTAAGGCTTATATAATTGTGGCTTCTGTTCAAAGATCTCCTTCACTGCATTTTTTATCCTATGCATGCCCTCATAAACATAACCAAAAGAAGTTTTTCATTCGCATCTACAATTTTCAACAATCGAATAATAGGAGCCACAGCTTTCACCACGATCAAGCAATCATTTCAAAACTTGCTATCTCACAAAATAGAACTAACAAATTTTCCTGTTGCAGTCTTTGCCAATCTATGACTAGTAAAGTGCTTATCAATAACCAAAGCTTGTAAGTCATGCTTATGATCATAAACACTTTTCAAAGTAATGAAAGTAGTGGCAAATCGAGTTACTCCTAGACGCACTATCTCTCTCCAACCTTCCCTTTTTCTTAGCTAAGATAAGAAGATTATATGATTGTACACAAAAGAAGTTACCTTTGAAGCCTTTGAAACAAGTTCTACAACGTGAGGCATGTTACCAATATCCTTTAGAAGGAGATTCAAACAATGTGCAGCACAAGGTGACCAAAAAATATGCTCGTAGCGTTCATGTACCAATTTTCCAGCTGCTACATAATTTGCTGCATTATCTGTCACTACATGAACAACATTATCTGCTTCGACCCACTCAATAACTTCAGAAAATAACTTAAATAATGATCTCGCATCTTTCACCATATCTGAAGCATCAACAGATTTCACAAATGTTATACCTGTAAAAAAATAAATAAAGTTAAAAAGCTTAACTTGTATAATAATAAGCCAAATTCATAATATTATACCTGCTGGACAATAAACTAGAAAGTTTATCAAAGTTCTTTGTCTTTGATCACTCCACCCATCTGCCATGATTGTACAACCTGTTTTAGCCCAATTTTGTCGATTTTTATCAACAAGTAGCTGGCATTCTCTCTTACAATCTCCTAACAAATTAACCCTCAAATCATAATATGATGGACCTTTAATCCCAGGCCCAATAGCAGCAATTGCATCCAAAGCTTCTTGGAAGTAAGGAGACTGAATTGCATTGAAAGGAATACATGCATCAAAAATCCATCTAGCAATTGCAATATGTGCCTTGTGAATTGCTTCCTTACTAGATAACACACTTCTCAAACTTGGTTGAGATCCTGGAGTTGTCCTTGGAGAAAAATATGAATTTATTTCCATATCAACAGCTTTCCTTTTCTCTTTGCATTTACCAAGTGCTTGTCTCTTAGTTGAACACGTTTGTTGTAGTTCTTGAATTTCCTCTTGAGATTCAGGTTGATCACCATATGCTTCATTCAAATCCTCATTTCGCTTCTTTTGTTGCACTTGTCTTAATGACTCCAACATTTTTTGACGAACATCATGACTAACCTTTTTACAAGAACTTATTTGACCAGGTACACCAGCAAGATGTTGTTTCATCCTATTTATGCCACCTCCTCTAAGAACCAATGAGCAATGTAGACAAGTAAATATATTAGTAGTGCCTTCTTTATGCAAAGCAAAATGTTCCCATGCAGGATCGGTTTTTCGACGATGTGGATTAACTGAGTTCGCTGTAGATTGCTGTTCGAATGATTGTGTGTTGGGATTAGGAGTATTCAAATCATTTGGAGTACTAATCTCATTAGGAATATCTATGTTTCTAAATTATGAACTTCTTATAAAAATTACACAAAATTTTATAATGTCATATTCATATATAGCATTAAATCTCTCTAATTACAAATTTTTTAGCAAGATCACTAACTAGATAATAGATTATGTACCAAACTAGTTTTTATATAGGTAAGTTACTCACAACAAGCTATTAGGTGATACAAATTATAACAAGTAAATTATTATATCTAATAATCTAATTAAGACATAACTAGAAGATACCAAAAAAGAAAAAAAATATGCGATTTTAAAAATAAACTTGTCCGTAATTAGAATTAAACAAAGAATGACCAAAACTTGGACCGTTCTTTGAAAAAAAAAGTTATTAGATAAAGGCATAAAGTAACAAAATTTGCTAAATTTACATAGAACTTTAGATAGTACCATACTTCATAATTCATATTAATAATTAATTTTAGATAATTAAACACATACTATTAAATTAAATTATTCATACTTCTTATTAATATATATTAAATAATTTAATAATATATATATTTAGTTAATAGTAAATCAGATTATAAAAAAACAAAAACCAGTTTTTATAGTTTTCATAATTTTTAAAAACAAAAAGAAATCAAATCCAAAAACAAAATCCAAAAAATCAAATAAACATATTTTTTAAACAAAACACGAAAAATAAAAATAAAATAAAACATGCTCTAAAATTTTCTTTTGATTAAAAATATACTAAAGCTTATTAATTAATTCTTTAAATCCAACATAGTTTGCACAGGGTTTAACTTAAAAAGGTGCTGCTAATATAAAGTACAGTACAACATAAAAAATATCTTGTTATTAAAATATAAAAAAAACTTGAATTTTACAAAAAAAAATACTTTGCCTATGAAACTACCCCGACAGATGGTTTAGTAAACAAAACATCTCAACGTCTTAAGTTGCATATGAATTTTGTTTCTTTCTAATTATTAATGTTGTTGTTTGTACTTTGCAGTAAGAAAGGTCTCTGCACATAAAAAAGGTCTCTGCAGTGCACAATACAAGTTTGACAAAACTAGTTTAGTAGATAAAAAGAGTATAATAATAGTGAAGATTGAAAAGTTATGAAAGATATTTTAAAGAATTATTAATCAAACTCAAAGCTTGAATATGGAAAGTGGAAATAGACTAAAAAATTGATATCCAGAAACGTACCCAAAGAGATGTTGACTTCTACCCAAAGAAGAATGAAAAAAATAAATAAAAAGCCACGGAATTCCAAAAGAAATGAACCTGCAAATTCCTAAGAGAAGCATAGGAAAAATGAAATAAAAACTTATTAAGAGAGATAGAGAGAGAGACGTGAGAAAGAGAGATAAAGAGAGACCTAAACTGCTAAGGATTTTAGCTGATGAAGAGTGAACAGTGGCAGTGGCTGAGATGAGACCTAAGACTTGAGAGAGAGCGGTGTGCGTCTTGTTTCTGTCTTCTTAATTCCTTGAGTTTTGATTTTTAGCTTTTTACTTTCTAAAATAAAGGCATTTTAAATGTACCAACCACTCCTTTCTTACACCGGTTCAAAAGTTTTTACCGGTCCAACCACAACATGAACGAGCCAATCACTCACAAAAATAAGCACTAAATCGGACCGTTTCATGCTCCGGGTTACCAGTTCTCTGGTCCGACAGGCCAGTTCGATCCGATTTTTAAAATACTGATTGATCCTACCTCAATTATACCTAAATTATACTTCATTTCCTCATCAATTTCATCACCAATTTCAACTCAAAATCATTCAATTGATAACTCATAAATAATAGTCTTTCATGCATCATAATCAAAACAGAATTATCATTCACCTTCACACATATAACTCTAACTTATCAATTTCTGGAACACTCCCAATATACCCATTTTTTTGCATAGTTACATCATCATTTACATTTCAAATCTCAACCTAAATCATCCATATAATCCACTATTTTCAAGAATAAAAAATAAAACAAAAACCATACATTCATTCATCAAATTCTAACCCAACTTTAAAATCAACCCTACATATCACTCAACTCAATTTAATCATCATGAATGTTTCTATTTTAACATGCCATAGAGATCAAAAATTACTTACTTGATTAGCCATACTTCCACCTTAATCTTCAAGTTAACTTAATCCTCCAATAAGTAAGGATACTCCAAGAATAAGATGGAAATAGAAAGGGGTTTTAATCACAAAATGAAAGCATCAAAATTTTGGAGTGACAAAGTGTAGAAATTTGGGAAAAACTCAAAGTTATGTAGGTTGAGTATATGAGTCGGTGATGAGAAGGGAAAATAAGATGGCATGTAACTAAAACAAGAGAAAGATGGTCTTTCTTTCGTGTGTGTGTGTTATAGGTTAGGTGTGTGGTGAGGAATTGGACACTTGTCAAAACACTTGTCAAACAAAAACCCATGATATATGTCTCCTTTTATAAGCTACCAATTTTCACTTAATCATTAGTCAAATTGTCTCTTAATCACTAGGCCATTTGTCTTATAATTTCCTAAGCCATTTATCACCCAGTTAAGCCACCATTTGTCACTAATTTAATCAAGGACCGAGTCATAGTAAAAGAATTTAATACATCTGTGACACAATAAAATAAATGTGATCAAAGGAGATTAAATGCAAAATATGACCTACAATATAATATACTATTCTACTCAAGAATCTATTCATTAATCGAGTTATCATATATTCTTAATAGATATATAAAAACTAGCTCTCGTTGTGTGATGGATGTGGGAGTTATTGGACTAGTTTGAGAAATGACATAAATCAAATAACTAAACCTATTAGGTGTGAGAGGGAGATGATAATAAAAGGACACATTTGATGAGATTAGGGTGTGACATTTGATTCTAAATTGTTAAAGAGCAGTTGATAAATTTGATGTTAACTTTATATAAGAGATAATTCATTAATTTTAAAACTAATGATTATGGTCTGAAAAAAACATAGATAAAAGTATTTATATAGGAAAAGAATTTCTTACAAGTTTTTTTAATCGGTGAAAATCAGTCATATCTAAGTAAGTAATTTGCTTGATGATGTATATGATAATAAAAAGATCATGTTTATCTATATATGTATTTTCTTCATTATATTTGATTTTCTCTATTAGGCACCAAGAAGGTATGGAGTAGAAACATGGGACATTTTAGTCCTAAATTGGCCATTACTTTCAATGAATCCCTAGCTCTTTTATTTATTTTTTGGGCTATTAGAGAAATATATTTTTGTAGAACAACTCATTTTTATTCTCTTTCCTTTTATTATAGTCTTTTTGGTGTTTTGTTTTGTCGTATTGTAGTTAATTTATAGTTTTATGGGATTAGTGTAATGTTCATTATTATATTTCAAGCAAGTCTCGTGGTTGCATATTTAAAAGGCTTATATCTTTTGTTAGCAAAAGTTAGGTGGTAGAAATGCTTAGAAATGCTTAGTTAGTTAGCAGAAATGTTGGGTTAGTTAGACTTGAAAGAGGATTTTGTAGGCATGGCAAAACTTGCCTGGCCTTAAACTAACCCTACCTGGTCTGGGTTGAAGTTAATGGGTCTGCCTAATTTGATAAACTTCGGAGTGATTTTGGTCTTTTTCTTTTTGAAAATTATGGGCTCTATGTTAGGCTTGAGCTCGAGTTGCTTAATTCAACCTAAAATTTAAAATTTTTAATTGAAACGATGTCATTTTGAGTAAAAAAATATTATTTTTATTTTTACAAATTAAAAAATATATTTATTCAGGTCTGATCTAGATCGATCAAACTTTAGGTTGAACTTGGGCCTGAACATAAGCTTGAGCCTAGTTTGACATATTGTCATCATTAGGTTCTACACCAAAACTTGCAAAAATGATTTAAAGCATTTCTATGTTGACTTGGCTTATCCTTTACTGTCTTTCTATATACTAATCAACATATGCATCATACGAACTATTCTATTGGGTCTTATTTCAATACATTGAGTTACTTATATTGTTTTTTAATCAATTTTACTGTTACTCATATTATAATACTTAATGGTGAAAGATTTATAGAATTTGAATAATTCAAATACTATAAACAAAATTAAAATAATTACAACATATTTTAATTTCAATTAAAGACAATTGTTTAATTAAAACTCAATAAAGAGTATATATATAATTTTCTTATCAAATTTTAATCAGATCTAAATAATGAAACAACTACAATAATATTAATTTCTCTAATCAAGAAAAAACTATAAACATTTATTTTTACTCAAAAAAATGTAAAACCTCTGTTTATTAAATTATGATTAAATATTAGGACCGCTAAACAAGAATCTCCCAAAGATTTATGAGAATTTAACAACTAATAAGACAATATTAAAGATAATTTAACAAATTGAAAACCTTTAAAAACTTGAAGTTAATTGATTATTTTATTATGAAGGAACAAGTTATAATTTTCACCATTAGTTATAAACAATTTTTAAGTATTGCAAAGACTTATACATAGTTACTCGTAAAAAAAGCCTTGAAAATATCAGCATAATCTAAAATATTTTCTATATTTAAAGTATATTTACATACTTTTTACTATATTATACATTTATGTTTAATTAATTAGTTTAATATTATAATTTTAATCTGTGGGATTATATAAAAGTAATTGATGATAAAAAATTGATAAGTATGTTCCAATTGAAGAACAAACCCTATATATGTGTGAAAGAATTAATTCAACCCAAACTGTTATGTATTAATGTTCATTTGATATGATTTCATATATATATAGTAATAATAGATAGGAAGGTATTATAAGTGATTTTTATAAATTTTTTTAAGAAATTAAAATCTGGTGAATATATAAGTTTTGACATTAATTTTATAAGGATAACAATTATAGCTAATTTTATTTTTTATGGTTAATTAAAAAAAACTAAAACTTTACTACTTTACTCAATTTTGCAATTATAATTTGAATTTAAAAAAGTAACAATTAAATACTTAAACTTTCAATATTTTTCAATACCATCATAATGTTATAATTTCTATTAACATTGCTGACGTAACTTGCCATATAAGACAGAAACCCTAAACACTTATAAACATTAGAATTAATTAAGTTTAACTAATAAAGCTTAATAAATTATGTCATGTTGGGATTAAAATCTTTAAATCAAACTAACTAATGGATAGAACTGAAAACCCTAAATTAATTCATTCTCACACAAAAAAAGAGGGCTTAGGGTGGCAAATTAAGATTTTTTTTCAGATTATTAAAAACTATGTTGTTGTCGTCTCGTACCAACATGGCAGAGTGTCGTTGTCGTCTTGCACCCGCATGATAGAGTTTAATTTAGAGATTTTAATCCCAAAATGACGTAGTTTAATTAAAATTAATTAGTTAAATTTAATTAGGCCTCAAGTGTATAAGTGCTTATGATTTCTTTATTATGTGGCAAGTCATGTCAGCAATGTTAATAGAAATATTTACATTGGACTATAATTGAAAGAAATTAAAATTTTTAGTATTTAATTGCCATTTTTTAAGTTCGGGCTATAAACCCTATTTTTTAATATTATATTTGTATATGTTTTAGTAAGTTTTATTTGATTATTTAGACTACACTTATGATAAGAGATATTATTTGTGAGATTATATATATTAAGTTTTAAAAAACAATATTTTACTTACTTTTTTAGACTATGAGAGATATTGTTTGTGAAATTATATATATTGCACTTTACAAACAATCTCCTATATACTTTCTAATATTTAGTTATAGTACTGAAAAGGTAAGAATATATGTTAGTTTTTTATTTTATGAGACCAAATTTTATTAGAATATAAAGGCAAATGGGATAAATTGCTTGAGGAAATAAAGAGGTTATTATAAATAATCCAAAATAAAGACCCAAAATGTCAAGTAAAATATAATATTATTTCAACACAAAATAAGAATATCTTTGAAAAGTAACAAGAAATTGTTGATTATGATAACAAAATTTTCAAATGGTTGATAAATTTTTAATGATATACTTTATTATGATGATTTTTTAATTATGTAATTAATTATATTACATTTTTATTAAATAAAGTTGATGTGCAAATTTCTTTAGCTATATAAAATGTTCTTATAATATTTTATTTAAGAACTAAAACGTTTATATTTAAATTTTAAGTTTACTTCAAATTAATTTGTTATTTTAACTTTAGGAATGGAATTATTTGTTATGTTAAGAAATAATTTGAATTTAAAGTTAATATAATACAATAATTATTTTAAGAATAAAACAAAGACACAGAAATGCAATGAAACTGGTTATTATTTTTGATTTCTATTATAAATGTTAATTATTTAAGTGTTTATCTTTTTAATTAAAATTATAAAAATCTAATGATAATAATAATATAAAAATTATAAATAATCCTAAAAAGTAAAAAGAGAGTGAAAGTAGAAATGTCAAGTGGGCATGGATCTTTCTTACAGGCGACGTCGTTTTGGTGATCGAACCAAAAACAATTTCAGGGTTGGAGAGATTAGCAGCAAGCATTATATAAGAACACTAGGTGTCTTCTTTCGATTTCAAACACCTATTTCAGGTATGCTTGGTTTCATTTTCTGATCTGTATAGTGCGTGGACTTTTTTATTCGTTATTTGATTTTTCGTCCATAGTCTCAAGCTCCCATTATATGCAATATGTTATAGTATTACTGATAATCGACCAACACACGTGTCCGAATATTCGAAGACAGTGGCGGTCGTAAGAACAACATACAGGGAATTACAAGAAGACGAACACAGAAGAAAAAAAAACACAACAGATAACAACCTTAGACATGCGTACAACGTTCTGAAACCTACAACACATAAGCTTATCGCAGTGTTCCCCTATACTCGCGTACATAATAATTGTCCTACTCCTAGTGCGAAACGCAGCGTCACGCTTTACTGCTCTAAACTGTGTCGTTTCTGCCCTAATTGTCTTCATCGTCCAAATTGGCTGCAACAATTCCCTTCCCCTTAGCGACCTTGTCGATCAAATCAACCTCAGGGAAACGCCTCTGTAAATCAAACACGTATTCCCATGTAGTGCTTCCATTTTCCTCGTCCGACCATTGTATCAACCATTGTGTTACTGCCCTGTTGTTCCTCTTAACCATGCGTCAATCCAGAATCGCCACAAGCACCCGCTCCACCGGTGTTAAAAACTCCAGCAGGGTAGTGGTAGTGCGTGCCTGGTCTTTGTTCGCCCTCTTTAATTAAGACACGTGAAAGACTAAGTGTATCGAGGCTGAGGCCGGAAGCTCCAATTATACGCCACCTGCCCAATCCTCTGAATTACCTTGTAGGGATCGTAGTATAGAGGAGCCAATTTGTGATTACTCCGGCACTGAAGTGAGAATTGTTTACATGGTTGCAATTTAAGCAAAACCCTATCTCCCTCTTGGAACACTCTTTCTGTGCGCTTCACATTTGGGTATTGCTTCATCCGGTTCTGAGCCCTTTGCAAGTGGAATTTGGTAATATTAAGCATGGTCTCTCGACTCTGCAACACGCGGTCGACCTCCAAAAATTGGGAGTCCCCTGCAATATACGGTGTATACATTGGGGGTGGGTATCCATATAACACCTCGAACGGTATAGTGCTAATCGACGTTCGAAAGGTGGTATTGTACCACCACTCTGCCAAAGCTAACCATTCTCTCCATTTCTGAGGAGCCTCACTGCAAAAAAACCTTAAATAAGTTTCCAAAATCTTATTCACAGCTTCAGTCTGACCATCCGAGTGAGGATGATATGCCGTCGAGAACTTCAGATGAACACCTTGGAGCTGTAACAATTCCTGCCAAAACTTACTTAAAAACACAGAATCCTTGTCGCTAATAATGGATTCGGGCATTCCATGCAACTTAAATACATTATTAAGGAACAATTCAGCAATATCATGAGTAGAGTAAGGGTGTTGCACCATCATAAAATGGCTATACTTTATAAACCTGTCTACAACCACCAAAATTACCGACTTCCTCCGAGAATGTGGCAAACCTTCAATGAAATCCATACTCACCTCCTTCCAACTTCCCTCCAGTATATGAATTGGCTGAAGCAACCCAGGATATGCCGAAGTGTCATACTTATTATGTTGGCAAGTCATACAGTTCAGCATAAAAACACCTACTTCCCGAGCCATCCCCTTCTAATAAAACATGGCTTGCAATTTTTTATGGTTGCCACAGCTCTGGCATGACCTCCCATGGCGTCATCATGACTGATACGAATAATCAATTGGCACAAGGTGGGATTAGCGCCAATAACCAACCACCCTTTCCATCCCAATAATCCGTCCTTCCATTCATAAATGTTAGACCATGCGGTGCCTGCCTCTAGTTGTTTAATCAACTCCTGAAGAGTGTTATCTTCTTGCCAACAGCGTTTGATATCTTCTAACAATTCACTTCGAATCTGGGATGCAATCATCATCAACATTTCTGCACTTGTAACTCTAGAAAGTGCATCCGCCGCTGCGTTCTCTTAACCACTACGATAGTGTACTTCGAAATTATACCCCAGCAACTTCGGCAACCATGATTGTTAGAATGGCGTCGACAATCGTTGTTCCAACAGATACTTCAAACTACGGTGATCTGTGCGAACAACAAAAGGTTTCGGGGTCAAATAATGGTGCCATTGTTTGATAGCTTTGATGACGGCTAAAAACTCCTTCTCATATTAGATAACCTGTGATGCCTAGAAGCTAAAGCCTTGCCTAGGTATGCAATTGGATGACCCTCCTGTTGTAGGATTGTGCCGATTCCTTGGCCACATGGATCTGCTTCCACTATAAAAGTTTTGGAAAAATCTGGCAATGCTAGTATTAGGGCACTCATGATAGCATTTTTTAATGTCTCAAAGGCCTTCTGTTCTTCTTGCGTCCACTTCCAATCTTCCATCCTTTCCTTGGTTAGTAGTTCGGTGAAGGGTTTCGCGATAACTCCATATCCCTTAATGAATCGGCGGTAGTACCCCGTGATCCCCAAGAACCCTCGCAAATCCTTAAGACATTTAGGTATTGGCTATTCCTCGATCGTTTTAACTTTACGGAGATCAGTGGACACCCTTGCTTCTGAAATTGTGTACCCCAAATAATCAATCTGACGAGCCCCAAACACACATTTGCTTCCTTTTAGGTAAAACTGATTGCGCAACAAAACATTAAATGCCACCGATAAGTGCTCTTCATGCAATGTCAGTGAAGGGCTGTAGATTAGAATATCATCGAAAAAACCAGAATAAAACAACGAAGATAAGGTTTAAACAATTCATTCATCACCCATTGGAACGTAGAGGGTGCGTTTGTTAGACCAAAGGGCATCACCACGAATTCATAATGCCCTTCGTGTGTTTTGAAGGCAGTTTTTTGGATATCGTCGGGTCGCATTCGGATCTGATGATAACCCGAGCGAAGATCCAACTTTGAGAACCAGCTCGCCCCATGCAATTCATCAAGGAGTTCTTCGATTAGAGGTATAGGAAATTTGCCCTTCACTGTATACCGGTTCAACTAGCGATAATCGACGCACATTCTCCACGAATTGTCCTTCTTCTTGACGAGTACTACCGGCGAAGCGTACGGCCCATAGCTATAGCGGATGAACCCTATTTCAGGAGCATAAATGTAACACCCCACTCCCGCAAGACCCGAACCCAACATCGTGGTGATATCCGAATTCGTTCTCCGTGAGGGCGGCGTGCTAACAAAATCAATAAGCCAAAACTCAGTACATAATTTTTTTTTGAAATACGATAAAATGTGCGAAAATCAGTAAACCATTTAGGCTGGCTTTGTTTCTTAACCATCTTCAGTCATAACAATATAATCAATAGAATTTCGATAGTCATTTGCGGCCCATTTCAAATATAAAATATATTTTTTATTTTTTGTCATAATGACTTTACATCACAACATAAATCTATTTGTATACACATGGTACAAAAATTTGGAATCCATTATTTATACAAAAAAAAGTCACGGAATACCAATTTATATAATAGAAAAACACTAATACAGACGTCAACTGATCCCGACCTCTTCTTTCACTCACATGCAATAGATATACTCCCGTTGCCTAACGGGGTATCCTTTTGAGTCCTGAAAAAAATAATTGCAAATTTTAGGTGAGTTTTGCAAACTCAGTGAGGTAATCATCATCGATGGTTCACTCAATTCATGCAACATAACAATTCATATCACAATTATAGCACAGTTTCACATTTATCATAATTAACACACTATCACATTCAGATCGATCAGAAGTACCACATGGTCACATAAGCATAAGGAATTTTTGGCCTTACACTCAATCAAGCATATTTAACAAAATGCATATGAAATGCTCATGTGACACTTTTTCAGTTATTACGGTGTTGTGACCGAGCGCCTGAACTGTCCCATATAAGGCACATTAAACATTGAGCCAGAGGCTCTAAATCACTATTGAGTTTAAGGCTCAAATTCACTCGTTGAACTTTAAGCTCTAATCGGTAGCTGCTCCAGTCATAACTGTCATTATCTGAGTACGCATTCATGAATGAAATGCATATGCCACAATTGATCAGCATATGTCACAATCAATCACATATGTCACAATCAATTATATTATAAGCATGTATGCATATGTCCCGGTCAATCACATCATAAGTATGTAGGTCTCACATTCACATACAAGTAGCACTTCAATAACACAACTCCCCAGTACACAGTCATCGGACCTTCTGTCCGGAATCCACAATCCAAAACACAAGCCACCATTATCCACCACAGAATCATAAGCAAATAATAATTGAAAGAAACCATCTAGGTTACTCACCAACTGCTTTAGAAGCTAATGCCTGGAAGTCTCGGCAACGTCTGTGGGTTGACGTTCTAAATGCGCCTCTATGACAAATAAAATACACATATATCACAAATTGTGCAATCGAAAATGTATAATAATGCAGGAATTTGAATGTGTACAATGCATGTTCGTGATATTCCCGGTATCATTCCATAAATCTCATCATAAAATCATTCCCGTAACAAAACTCATTTATTCCTAGGTTTAAGCCACGCTAAAAACCATTAAACACACAATTTATTGCTCATATACTTATTTCAATTTTTCTAAAACACGTACTTTTGAGTCAACTGCTCCCAATCAATGAGACAGTCCACATAAGGTAGCCTAGGTAGTCAGTCTTTAATAAAAGGTTTCCCTATGTGTTAAGAATCCATAGACACCAAAATTACTTAATTCGGATCTCTATAGGTCCGGATATTGCCAAAACATTGTCTAGAAAAATAATAATCACTCAGTCCTCTCACTTTGATTTAATCCATCATTTTCAATTTAATCTCAAAAATTCACAAATTCTCATGAAGAGGTAAATAAATGTCTTACGAATCCGACGCTTCGAAAATCAAGTCAATCGGAGGTTGGATGAAAAAGTTATACACAAAAGAAGGGCAAAGGGTCAAATTGGGGAAAAATGAAATTAAAAAAAAAGCATGACTCCAGCTCGTATCTCGCGATCGCGAGAAGCTCGTGCTCGCGAGGAGCGCATAGCGTGCTCGCCCTCGCCAGGCGTCGCCCTCGCGAGGACCAGCTTCCTTGCCCATCCATTTTTTTTTCATTTATTTTCCACTTATTTCCTCTCTTCTTCTAACATGCATAACTTTTCACTCAAGAGTCCAAATTTGACAAATTTGATCTCCATAAAAAGACCACAGAAATCTCTACAATTTCCATGCAGGACTTGAAAACCAATTTCACCTCTAACGATGTCAAATTCCCAATCAAAGTTACTATCCAAATAAGTGTCATCCTAAACGGTAACACAATCTTCTAAAAATCATAACTTCCTATCCCATTGTCCAAAAATTCCATGCTTTATATCAATGAAAAGATC
>JANITW010124034.1:0-16004 GCA_027564335.1 Erythroxylum williamsii | reverse complement strand
TGATTCTGAGTTTTTGTAAATCCGTTTCCGCTTTATGATTTCCGAGCCTTTCGATTTTCTATGGCTCATTAAGAGTTAGATTTTCTTTTAGTTCCGCACACGCTTCCGATCCCTTTTGCTTTGGGATCCGATTTGATTTCGTTTGCTTTTGGCCCATGTTCGTTTGTGTTCCGTTCTTTCGGATTTGATTTCTTTCGTTTGCTGCCCGCACGCGCGTTATTTGATTTCTCTTTCGCTTTCGCCCTCTTTGTTTTACTTTCTGTTTCCGTTTAGGATTTCCGTTTTACGGTTGGGCTCCGGTTTAAAAACCGGGTTCCAACAAAGAAGCTATTTGATGAATTATCAAAGTTGTATGGATGGTTATATTACATTTGGTGATGGGAAGAAAGCAACGGTAATTGGTAGAGGAATTCCTTGCATGGATGAATTGCCTCATTTCAAAAATGTGCTTCATGTGGATGGTTTAAAAGCTAACTTGTTGAGTATTAGTTAGTTTTTTAATGATGGTTTGTTAGTCAAGTTCACCAGTGATGAATATAAGGTGTTAAACCAATAAGGAGATTGTATAGTAAGTTGAAAAAGATCAGTGGATAATTGCCACATAATGGAAGACTATGGAGTTGCTCAAGATGTTTGAACTATCATGTGTGATAATAAGAGTGCTATAGATATCTCCAAAAACTCAGTCTAGCTTTCAAAAACCCAACATACTAATTTGAAGTATCATTTCATTTGAGAGCTAGTAGAGACTAAAATTGTAGTTCTCTTATATGTAACAACTGAAAAGCAATTGGCCGATGTTTTTAAAAAAACCTCTTGACTCCATCAGGTTTGAATCTCTTCGTAGGGCATTGGGACTATGTGCTTTACAACTTTGAAGCTTATTAAAGTAAGTAAAAAAAAAGTGTTGGATGATAATGCTTTATACTTTCATATGGTTTATGTGAAGGGGAGATTGATTAAGTTTGATCCTAATTCAATGAATATATTTTTAGGGTTTGTAAATTTAATAGGGGATCGGTCTTATGAGGATGGATTTTAAGTGAGTAATGATATGTTGATACTTATGCCTACTTATTTGTTGAGATTGATCACTATTGAAGGTATTTTTCACGCGAAAACAACAAGTTCTTTGTTATGGTTCTTCAAATGATTCTTAACTTCTTTTTGCATTGATTTGTCCCAAGGGGGAGATAAGAACTTGCTTATAGCTTTTTTAGCGAGTATTTATAACTTTGTTGGTGACAGTTGACCTTGACTTTGATTTTTCGATATCTTTTATCATGATTGTTTATGTTAGGGGGTTTCCATTTATATCATTCAAGGGGAGATTTTTATGTGACAAATAATGCCAAAAAGGGGAAGATTGTTACATTATTTTATTTCAGGCATTATCTGTATTTTAATTTATTAGGGATATCTTTTGTTATAAGGAAGTTGATTTGGTATAGTATTCTACAATCTTAAAATATATGGAATTGGAAGTTAAAATATTTGTGGAAGGAAGGAATGAAGGAATTCTAAAGAATCAATAATCCTAAAGAAGGTAGGATTTGGTTAGAAATTAAGAAGGGTGTTCATCACAAGAAAAACACCCATTGACTTTTGGGGATGTTGTGCATAATGGTTTGGTCGATGAACTCCATAGTATACAATAGACTTTTTGTTTTGGAAGATTCTCCATGATTATGGTTTAATGAGGCTACATACATAGGGAAGTGTCCTTTGACTCAAGTATTGTTTTGTTTCTTGTAATGCTTCATTTAATCACTTGAGATATTATTTCCTTTGTTTCATTCATTGTTTCAAAATCCTTTATTGATGTTAGCATGGTTATGCTATTGGGTGTGAGATAACTTTCAAAGGTGTGATTACAAGTGGATAGCGTCAAAAAGTGAGTGGTGTTGGCTTCCTAATAGCCTTGTGTAAGCTTATTTTATTTCAATGAAAGTTGATTAATTTAGATGACGGCCCCATAGATGTAGGTCAATGTACTGAACTGCGTTAACAAATTTCCTATGTTGATTTACTTGATGTGCACTTAATTTTTCTACTTGTAATCAGATTATGAAAATTGTAGTTGCTAACTCAATTACTTTCTAATAAGCAACTATAATTCTCAGTTTGAAGCAACTGTGGCATAATAGGAATTTTGTGAAACTTCGACCTTTGGGTTTTGTAATAACTACTTAGATGAGATGTGTTTTGATTTTCTTCACAAGTTTGTCAATTAAATATTTTATTATATCTCAACTCCTAGGTATGCAATCATCATCCTTGAGTAGCTTTCTCCTATTTCTTAAGGAGCAAAATGTTCTTGTCAGGAAGATCTCCTATCTCTCTACTTGTTTACAATTACTATAAAGGCCCTCAAAAGTCCTTATCCCAAAGAACACCAGTATAGTAATAATTTTAAGTGTAAAAAGGTGAAAATATTTAACTTATCCTTATTTATCTTTTACAAATGTTCTACTCTTTTTTTATAAAGAAAATAAGGTCTCTATTACTTATTTTACCAAGTTGGGATGATTTTAAACATTCTGCTAGGTTGGAATTAATTTTGGCAAAAGCTTGATCTAACAGTAACCCAGGAATAACAAGGAGACTTGTACATCTTACAGGCTTCTAAAAGGAAGAAGCTCCTATAAAATACTTGAGAATTCATATAATGCCTAGAAAAAACATAAAGATTTCCTTTTTAGTTAAGATGGCAGATAAGAATTTAGATAACTAAACAAGAAATAGTTATTCTTTCTAAATTTACTTGAACTTACTTCATAATCAATGGCCTTTATATAAATTGAAGCTTCCAAATAAGTATTATGATAGATATAGTTAAAACTTTTGAAAGGAAAATTAAAAATTTTCTATAAGCAAGAGATAAAGCTTATGCTTCAAAAGCTAAAGTTAAATGAAACAATGTCTGTACACTAAAGGATGGAGGTTTAGAAATTAAATCCTTTAAACTAACAAACAGTATACTCATATTTAAATGATTTTGGAAACTTTTCAATGATGAATAATTTTTATAAATGAAGTAAACAAATTCAAATTATCTAAAAGCAAGAAGCTTGTAAGAAGTTAATTCAGGATTAGATATATTTAAGACCTTAAGGCCAATTCTTAAGTTAAGGGATAAAGTTAGAGGTGATATCAAATTTGTTGTTAAAAATGGAGAAAAGCTTTTTTCTTGTTTGATAATCGGCATCCTCTCAATTAACATCAAAATTTGATGTCTTTTAGAACAATTACTGGTGGTCTTACAGGAGATGAAAGCTTTTACATGAAATAACTCCTTATATACTAAAGAGTCACATTAATAATAACCTTCCCAATTATCAACCTGACAGTGGTAGAGAAGATAATGTGATTTGGAACCCTTCCCTCCTCAGAATCCTTCTCTAGTAAGTTATTCGTGGGTTAAGAAATCAAACCTCCACTATACCATAATGAACAGTATCATGGTTCACTCATAGTTTTCCCAGAACAAACTTTCCTTTGGTTTACTATCAAAACAAAGTTATAGATATGAGATCAAATCTTGCCAAATACTAATTGTTCCTTTTTGTTCCTACATATTAGAAACACATGACCACCTCTTTTTTAATTGTCTTTCCTTTTATTTTACATAGTAGCAGGTGTTAATTTATGTCTCATAGTCAATCGATTAGTTGTGATTTTTATGACATAGTTATTTAAAATCATTGTTTATCTTATACATATTTGTTTAATTAACTAATATATAAGTTAAATTCCATGGGATAAATGTATATTATAAGTGAAATTATGATGAGATTATAATTATGAAATTCATATTACTGGTGATAAAGCAAACACACATAAGAGGGGGCAAATTGTATGTGACGTAAAAAATTTTACAAACTGCTTTCAATTTGGATAAGGATAGGTGCCTGTTAAAAATTAAAATCAATAAGAGCCTGTTAGAGAATAGTAGCATGTTAAGCAACAAGAGCCTGCTAAAGAATAAGACCAGTGAAAACAATTTTAAAACAGAAGACGCCTGTTGAAATAAAAGGAACCTTTAGCTTGTTATAAACTAAAGGAACCTATTTTAGAATTGAAGGAGCCTTTTATTGAAATGAACACACACAAAATATAATGCAGAAATATAAAAGTTAAGAGAGAAGAGAAGAAGGAAGCAGTTAATTTATACTGGTTCAGTTGATAACCCAAGTTTAAGTCCAGTCCCTAAGTATTCAACTTGAGTGTTTTACTATAAAAATCCTAGTAATTTGATGAGCCTCTTTAAGCTCACGAGTACTTATTTTTCAAAGTTATCCAACCTTCTAAACTAGTAGTATTTAGCTAGCCTTTACAAGCTCTCAACAGGAAATGAAGTTTGCTTAATATGAGCTACACTAATCTCTCTCAAAAATATTTTAACTTACTAAGGAACAAGAGATTTTTCAATGATATCACTTTCAAAATAATTTATGCTATAGGTGTATTTTGAAAGTCTGATCTATGTTCGCAACTCCAATCTGTGTTCGCAAAAACAGTTGCTCTTCCTTAAGTAAGCTTTTCTTTCAACTAGCCGTCACTTTACTTGCATCTTTAGTCAACTAAATGAATTTAATTCCAAATAACTTTGATGTCATCTTTGCTAAAAAATCTTCCAATAATCACGCAGTTAATATATGACCTTCATAATAAGTAGAATCCTTTCAGATAAACCATTTTTTAATAAAGTAAGTTTATAAAGAAGGTTCCTGTAAGAAGAAAAGCAATTATTCCATAATTTTATTTCCGCTTAATAATTATACCATTGTTTATATATAAGGAAATAAATCCAATTTGAATTTTGAAATATTATAAGTTTATTATCAAAATCGTTAAATATGAACCTTGAGCTAACAACTAGATATTAATAAAGCATAATTTATAAATTATCTTTAAATTATTCCAAGTTATTATTCATCTTGCCTCCAAATGATATGTAATACAGATTGTAGCTATTGAATTAAGCATTATTTTTAGATTTTATATCTTTTATCTTGATGAATCTAACATTCTTGCCTCAAAGAAAGTTCTGAAGATGTTGTCGTAGGATATGGATAATTAAATGCCTAAAATTAACCATCAAGACTTTTAAAATTGTTTAACTAAGTGAGAACGTGAGAAAGATGAGATGACACTAATAGATTAAGAATTCAATAAGAATCTTCATTCAAATCTCTCATAAGTAATGTTTGACATGAGATAATTATTAATTTATAATTTAGAAAATATGTGATTATTTGCATTTATGAGTTAATTTGGTGATAATTATTTGAGTTCAAATTATGAATAAGGCGTTTTTAAAGTGAGAACCATAGTACCTAGAATTAGAGACTATATGCAGAATAAGGTCACAAGGTTAGAATTTACATCCATTGGGTTATTATTTCTCTAAACTTTTGAATAAGGATAAAGCTTCCTTAATTAGAGGAAATTTAGTTTTTGTTTAATAGGAATTGTTTTTAGTAAGGCCCTTTATATGATCAAATTCTTTTTTAATTGATATTTAGCTAGTTGATATGTGTTTTAATATTATTTTGTTAAAGTTTTGATACTTTAATTTGAATTTCAAAGATGGTTTCTTAAGCTATCTGGTTAACTGGTCAACTAATATCTCAGTGTAATTGACCAATATCTTTAAAATTCACTCCTTTGTGGTTTCCAATAAGTTCAATGGTTTATTGATTGCTTATCTTGTTGACCGCTTAAATTCTTATCATATACCAGTTTCGCTAAATGGTCAAACAATACACATGATTTAATGCCCCATCCTTTGCCTTCCTTTTTTCTTCTTATTTTAGGCTCCTTAAAAATTTAGATAACTTATTTGTACCTTTAAAAAATACCGCACTCCTTACAAATAGCTACCTTCTTCAATTTTGTCCTCTTTTTATTAAAAATCTTTATAATTCACATTCCCTTTAAATAAACCCCTAATTTTAGGATTACTAGATAATGTTCATGATTTTTCCATAAATTACATAATTTTTTCAAGTGTGATTGCATCATATTTATCATTCTAGAATTTCAAATTTGACTACTTATTCCATCATCATCTTCAAAATTTCGGACTCAATATATTATACATCATTTTACAAAATTGATTGTTGGATATAAGAATTATGTTTTATTTATTGCAATTCCAACCACTGATTTTGTGAAAACTTGTTTTTCTTGTTTTAATTTAATTTTGCAACATAGGCATCATAACAAAATTAGGAAATTTTCAAATTAGACATAATTAGGGATGTCTTTATGAAAATTGATCTTTTCTTTTGACTCTTTAAATATTATGTACTTTTGGATTTTTCTTTTGATGATTCCAAAACGGGGGAGAAAGTTTGGTGACATTAGATTTAGAGGGAGTGATAACATTCAGAGGAAGTGATGAAATTTAGGAGGTGATTATTTTGTCATTTGTGTATTTCTTGCACTTTATATGGTATATATTGGTAATTTTATGTTATCTTCATATATGGATATTTTTTATTTTAAATATCTTTTTTGTTCTTGATATTTAATTATGTTCTTCATATTGAATTATATTTTATGTATGTGTTAAAAGGGAGTTAATCAATATCTTGAATTATTTTTTATGTGCTTAATTTTATTATTGTTCTCTAATACCACAAATATTTTTTCATCATTAAAAAAGGGGAGATTTTTGGGTCAGGGGAGGTTCTAATTGATGCTTTGATGTTAACAAAAAAAATTACTACTAACGTGTTTATTATTTTGATGAAAATAAATATTAAACAAAATGAAACTTAAGAAGATAGTTTATGAAGTTGAACAAGAGAAGTTGAAGTTTGCAATTGACAAAATGAAGATCAAAATAAAAAAAAAAAAGAAGATCAAGGCTCATTAAGGTCATTTTACACTTTGAATTATTATTTGTAAGCCTACCTTGTCAATTTGACGATTCAAAAGGCTCACTATGCAAAATTGTTTCATCTTACTTCATTGCATAAGTCCTTACATTCATTAAGAGGCATTAGAGCTTTTCATTTTAACCTAAAAGCCTTTTGACCCTTCAAATAATCTTTGATAAACATTTTATTAAGTGGTTTAATCATATTTGGATTAAACAAATTGGTTTTAAGCATTTGAAGTTATTAAAATCATATTTTTTAAGCGATTGATCGACCTATATTTGTTAATGGTCAACCAATATAGGTTGAAGTTAATGGTCAACCAATATAGGTTGAAGTTATCAAATTTTATGTATTGTAAGTTTATGTCAACATTGGTTGATGTATTGGTCAACCAATATATGTACTAGTTAACCAATGTTCCGACGATTAATGAATATAGAGTTTTAATGCATATTGGTCAACCAATGCATTAGATATAGTCATTGTAAAGACTAGTTCTTAGCTCTAACAACTATTTTGGGTCCCAAAATACTATAAATGGGTATTTTGTCATTGATTTCAGCGTTAAGAAGGTTTTGGGTATTATGTACACACGTTTTGAAGAGTTTTTCCAATCGTCTAAGCATCATTTTGTCATATTTGTAAGCAAGTCATTTTGGAATTATCAAGTGAATAAATGAGATATTTTAAGATATAATACTTTGTTATGGTATTAAAAATTGTATTTAGGGGTGATCCAAGTGATATTAAGGTTCCTATTTACCTTGGAAAAAGATTGTAAAAAGGGTTCCTCTTCACCTTAGAAGAAGATTGTAAGAAGGTTCCTCTTTATCGAAAAAGATTGTACAAAAGTTACTCTTCGTCTTGAAAGAATGATTATAGTGAAATTCTAAGAGGAGCCTTAGGAGTGGACGTAAGCAAAGGTTGTTTGTCAAACCATTATAAATTGGTTTGCATTCTCTCTTCCTTGTCCTTTTTTAACTATTGTTCAATTGTTTGTAATGGTTTGACAAACAACCTTTGCTTACGTCCATTATAACTCTTCTCAATCGAGTTCATTTATGTCTTATGGCTTGTTCTTCAATGATCTCTTCAACATGTCCTACTATACTAACAAATCCTTCACTTGTGTTGACATAGTTTGAAATTCTTAGTTTTATTAAATTTTGTCACTTTAAACTTTACAATCGAAGTTATTATTATCTCAACGATGCTTTGATGCTACTTTATGAGAAAATAGATTGAAAGAATAAAAAATAATGAAAGAAAGAAAATAAAAAACACAAGATTTTTAACGAGATTTAGCTAATTAGGTTTGTCTATGTCCTTGGGAGCTAAGAAACTATTTCACTAATTACATAATATGAAGATAATTACAACATTTTGACAATCTATATTTATACAAGAAGCCTTCACTGTTACAATTTTACTCAATAACTCCTTTACCAAATCTAACCTAATTTAACTATGATTCTAATAAGTCTCAAAATTCTTTTAGAGTTTAGATTACACCAAAGATCATGTTTTCATGTAAGGCTGAGTATACTAGACTGTCCTGTGGATCTCACCATCTAATTCCAAAATATTACACGGGCTTAGCACATCAGTATCCACCGACCATGAATTCTCCTACTTCTCTTCGTACTAATATATGACCTAAGACACAACAGTGTTTCTAGCCCGTGAATCTTCCTGACTTCTTTGTATCTAAGGCACTTTCTCCGACACAATTGTGATAAAAACCATGTCTTCCTACAAAAATTTCTTCGCTACACCAAACACACTCGTGTTATCACTTTTTACCTGTGATTTCTGGAAAAGACACGTCCTAAACCATTTCTATGTCGAAACTGTAAAATTACATACTGATCCATATATACACAATACATACTGTTGTATTGTTAACAAAGTGTTAAGAAATTAAAAGTAAAAGAAATTAAAAAAAAAAAGAAAGAACACAGAATTAACGAGGTTCGGAAACGATATGTTTACTGCATCCTCGAGAGTGAAGCGGCTACCTATCCTATTATTATTCAATATGTACAAAATAGGGTACATTAAATTTTTATATAAAACCCTAAAATTACTATACAGTAGTTACAACAAGACATTTCACTACATTATCACATCACTGCACATTATTGTGCGGACAACTCCTAAAACAGTCAATCATGTACCATACCGCGGGAACATTGGTCCCCCACCTCCCCTCAACCTATCTTGTCGTACTCATGTCCATCGAGCACCTGCCTCATTTTTAGGGAAAAAAAAGTTTTTATCTAATTTTATGATATTTTATTTTGTTCCGTAAATTTCAACCATTTATTTATATAAAATCTACATTTATTTATACGAAACTTACGTGATATTTATATAAATAAATAACTGAGATTTATTGGATACAATAAAATACTATAAAATTAAACAAAAAATTTAGACTCCTTTTCCGGTACATAAACCACATACACAACACAAAGTCATACACACGACGACCCTTCATATTCATATTCTAAATGCAATAAAGTACAAACATTATTTACTACTTTTTACCAGGCTGTTGAAAGAGATAAATCACAAGATTTCATAGCTTCGTCACAATAGGAAAGGGCTGTTCTATACAAGAAAGCCAATTATGCTTTTAAGGATGGTAGGAATGGCTACTACGTATAGATTGGCCGCGAAGCTATTTCCTTCAAGGATATTAAGGAGAGTAAAACCTCGGAACAAGGAGAAGAGGTGTTTTCTTTCCAATAACGATTGAAGAGACCTCACTCATGTCCAAGTTTTGTGTAGTTGTCCCATCTGGTAGGTCCCAATCAAACCAGCATAGAAGGTTAGCCAGTACGTACTCTACTTCCGCCACCGCAAAATGTATACCAGGGCAAATTCTTCTCCCACCACCAAATGGCATCAACTGGCTATGTTGTCCTTTAAAATCCACTGAAGTTTCGGTAAATCTCTCAGGGATAAACTCTTCAGGCCTGTCCCATAACTTGGGGTCTCTCTGAATTGCCCATGTATTGATCACCACCCTTGTTTGGGAAGGAATATCGAAGCCCCCCACTTTGGTACTGGCAGATGTTGCTCGCAGATTGTTGGCTGGAGCGTGTAACCTTATGGACTCTTTCACAATACATTTTAGGTAGACCATGTGATTGATATCAGAATCGCATACCTGGGATTTCTCTCCCACAGTTGCTCTTATCTCTTCCTGAGCTTTCTTCATTATATGTGGATTCTTGACAAGCTCTGCCATAGCCCATTCCATTGTTGTTGCTGTGTTACCAGTTCCTGCAACAAACATGTCCTGAAATTTTAGGAGAAAAATGGTTAGATTGGTTCAGAAAGAAATGGAATCGAATGTCCGAACAACTAGGAAGTGAAAGACCATTAGAATAGCTTTTAGGTTGTCACGAGTGAGATCTATGTCAAGTGTGCCACTCTTTTTAAGAGTGAGTAAAATATCTACGAGGTCTTGTTTCTCTGATTTGTCATTTTTGAGCTCCAAGACCTGATGTTCTTCAATGACTTGATCGAGAAACTCATTTAATGTTTTGAAAGTTCCATTTAAACTTGAAACAAGGCCGGTTAGAGTATCCATCCATCCCAACAACGGAAGCATGTCTTGAAAGGAGAAAACTTGCAGAAAATCTGCAACTTTCATTGTCAATTCCCTGAGGTTCTTTTCCCTGACTTCTTTTTCGTAAACTCTGCCAAGGGCAGTTCTGGATATCATGTTGTTTGAAACCATGAGAAGCATTTCGCTCAGATTGATCGTAGCAGCTCCATTCAGGCACGAAATACGGATCTTCTCCACCAAATTTGCTACTTCTTCTTGCCTGACAAACTCAAATGCTTGAACTCGTTTCTGGCTCAGAAGTTCAAGAACACAAATTTTCTTCACTCGTCTCCAATACTCGCCGTAGGGACAGAACGCCACATCACTGCATTTGTAGAATAGAACTTCTGACGCTGTTATTTTAGGCCTGCTTGAGAATGCAAGATCATGCGTCTTCATGATCTCTTCCACTGCTTCTGCAGATGAGACGATGAGAGTTGGTGCCTTTCCAAAGTGGAGGAGCATTAGAGGGCCATACTTTTCGGAGAGTGCTCGGAAAGAACGATGGGGCAGTGTTCCTAGCTGGTGAAGATTTCCGATGATCGGTAGCTTTGGGGGTGATGGAGGTAAGTTTAGGTTGTTCTTTTTGTTTAGATCAAGTAAATACATGAAAGAGAAAAGGACTAAAAGAGCAAAAATGGAGGACGAGAGCAAAAAAGTTATGCTCATGTCTGCCCACATTGTTGCGTCGAAGTTTGTAAGTAATTTTACATCAAACTTAAGAAGATAGAAGCGTCCTATCCCTATATCTATAGTGCGGCTGGTCGGCAACGAAGTGGTCCTACCATGCCAATTATTGAACATTTTGTCAGTTATTACTAGAAGACATTTTTATTTATAAAAGGGATGAAAAAATATACAATAAGTAGAAAAAGAAAGACACGAGGTAAGAAAAAGAAAAGGAAGATAAAAATATTTTGTGAATTTTTGTGGATCTAATTTTTTTCTTCTTATAATTTTTCAATTTTTTAATAGTAAAATTCTTTTATCATTGCTTATAATTTTTATCCTAATTTAGAAGTTTTTTATGTAAAATATATCTATTTATTACTATTCTTTCAGTCATATTTAACTGCAAACTTGTTCTAATCCGATCGATTTTTACAACAAGTGGTATCAAAATGAGATGACAAAATTACGACGAATTTTTTTGCGTAATTCGTTCGGAATTTGAATGCCAAATGAAAGTTAATGAACAGTGAACACAAAAGGTGATAATTATTCATGCATTTTTTTTGCATTAAACTGTGCAGTTACTATAATTCAAGTATAAAGTACTATTTACTTGTATGACACTATTCATATATACGCATATGGTAACATTCACAAATACGGAACTATTCATACATACAATTATTATTCATACATACGGTTATTATTTACATAAAATAGTTGAAGCTAAAATTCTATTCGTGATAAAAACAATTGCAGCAAAATTTGAGATTGAAAAGTTGAATAAGAGTAATTTCTCATTGTGAAAGTTGAAGATGAAGGCTATCTTGAGAAAAGATAATTGTTTAGTAGCCTTCAACAAAAGGCCGACAACATTCACAGATGATAATAAGTGAAATGAGATGGACGAGAATGTTATTGCAAATCTTCATTTGGCACTAGCAGATGAGGTGTTGTCAAGCATAGAGGAGAAGAAGGCAACAAAAGAGATCTGGGATCATCTCACAAAATTGTACGAGGCCAAATCGCTTCACAATTAAAAAAAATAATGAGGAAACTATACACTTTACGTATGGCATAATTCACTTAGATGACGAAGCACTTAAATACTTTAAATACTCTATCTTTCAACTCACATCATTAGGGCACACAATAGAGATAAGTGAACGTGCAGAACTTTTACTCCAAAGTCTACCAGATTCGTCTGATCAACTCATCATCAATTTAACAAACAACACAAACACTCTAGTTTTCGACAATGTTGCAACTGCTATTTTGGAATAAGAGAGTCGGTGCAAAAGTAAGGAAGACAGGTTGGCAAATTCGCAACAAACGGAGACCTTGGTAATGACGAGAGGAAGATCAATCAAACCTGACTCAAGTGAGAGTCATAGTCATGGTAGATCAAAATCTAGGAGTAAGAAGAATTTCAAGTGCTACAATAGTGGCAAGGAAGGGCACCTAAATAAGAATTGTTGGAATATAAATAAGAAAGATTCTATTCCTCAAGAAAATGCGGCAAATACTGCAGATGATAGAGATGCAATGGTCTATGAAGCGAGAACAACTATTGGAGGTAAGGGAAGATTTGTTGATGTATGACTTTTCGATTCAACAGCTAGTTTTCATATGATCTCTCGAAGAGAATGGTTCCATCAGTATGAATTTGTCCCTAGGAAATCTATATACAGCTGTAATGATCAAGCTCTGAAGATTGTTAGTGTAGGCACCATCAAGTTAAAGATGTATGATGGGACAACTCATACTATTGAAAAAGTATGGCATATGGAGGGCCTGAAGAAGAATTTGTTGTCTATAAGACAACTGAATGATCTCGGTTTCAGATTTAAGATTCAAAACAAGATCATGAAAGTGATTAAAGGAGCGCTAGTATTTATGAAAACAGAGAAGATTATTGTAAATTTGTATATGCTGAAGGGAATAACTTTGTAAGAAAGAGAGATATACCTTGTGATGACTAGTCCAGATGACAAATCTATAATGACATGGCACAAAAGCTTGGACATATGTCAGAATAAGGAATGAAGATACTTGCAGAGAAGAATCTACTTTCAGGTCTCACAAAGGTATCATTACTCTTCTGTGAGCATTACATTATGAGTAAGCAACATCGATTGAAGTTTAACATATCAAAGTTCAGAAACATAGAAATTATAGAATTGATTCACTCTGATGTATGGCAAGCACCAGTTACATCCGAGGAGCAAATTTCTTTATATCATTCATTAATAATTATTCGAGATGTTATCAGCAGAGATGTTATTTTCTTGGAAAATAAGGATCAAGAGCAAACAGAAGATGTTAGCAATTTAAAAGAGAATTCGGAGACTACAACAGTACATATGGAAAAGGAATTTAATCAAAATGATTCTTCTGAAGCTGCACCAGAGTAGAAGAGCAAGAACCAGTCGAATTTGATGTTTCAGATACTTGGAGATCAACTTACACAAGAAGAGCACCGAGGTGGCACTCAGATTATATTATGGAGAGCAATATTGTATACTATCTTTTAACTGAGAACGAAGCGCCATCAACTCTTCAAGAAGTAATGAATAGTTCAGATGCATTTCAATGGATGGCAGCAATGTAGGAAGAAATTGAAGCTCTGCATAAGAATAAGGCATAAAAGCTGGTATCACTACCACAAGGAAGAAAGCTTATTGGAAATAAATGGATTTATAAGATCAAGCAGAGTGATAACGATCAAGTAGAGCAATATCATGCTAGCTCGGTGGTAAAATGATATGCTCAGAAGGATGGAGTTGATTTCAATGAAATATTTTCTCTTGTGGTTCGACTCACCACAGTTTGAGTAATCCTGGCGATATATGCTATATTTGATTTGCATCTTGAGTAGTTAGATGTGAAAACTACATTTTTTTATGAAAATCTTGAAGAAGAAATTTATATGCTCTAGTCAGAAGGTTTTGAAGAAAAAGGAAAAGAGAACTTGGTTTAGAGGTTGAACAAATCTCTGTATGGTTTAAAGCAGGTGTCAAGGTGTTGATATAAGAGATTTAATTCCTTTATCATGAGCCTTAGATATAGCAGACTGAATGCAGACTCTTGTGCATATTTCAACAGGTTTGAGCAAGATGATTTTATAGTTTTACTATTATACGTGGATGACATATTGGTTGTAGGCTCCAACAATGATCGTATCAAAGAAGTGAATGCACAGTTGGCTAGGAAATTTGAAATGAAGGATTTGAGACCAGCAAACCAGATTTTAGGGAAGTAAATTCACCGCGACATAAATAATAGAAAGATTTGGCTTTCTCAGAAGAGTTATTTGAAGAAGATATTATGGTGATTCAACATGTAAGATTGTAAGTCAATTTATACCTCTCTTCCTGTTAATTTCAAATTATCCTCCAGTATAAGTCTTAACAATGAAGAAGAGATGATGAAGATGTCTCAAGTACCGTATGCATTAGCAGTGGGAAGCTTAATGTTCGCTATAATTTGTACAAGAGCAGACATTGCACATGCAGTGGGAGTAGTTAGTCGATATATGACAAATCCTGGTCGAGAGCATTAGAATAATGTTAAGAGGATTATCAGATATATCAAGAGAACCTCAGATGTTGCATTATGCTATGGAAGATTAGATTTTACTATCAAAAGATATGTTGATGCTGATTGTGATCTTGATAAAAGTAAATCCACTACAGGATATGTGTTTACACTGGCGAAAGAAGCTGTGAGCTGGGTTTCAAAACTGTAGTCAGTTGTGGCTACGTCAATAACAGAAGCAAAATATGTAGTAGCTACACAAGCTAGTAAAGAAGGAATGTGGTTGAAGTTGATGTTGGAAGAACTCGAATGCAAACAAGAAAACATTATTTTGTTTTGTGATAACCAAAGTGCTTTGCATTTTGCAAGGAATCTAGCATTTCGTTCAAAGACAATACATTCGAGTTCAATATCACTCCGTTTGCGAGAAAGTGGAAGAAAGGACGGTAGACATGCAGAAAATTCATACAATGGATAACATGATAGATTTTATGACAAAAGTTATCAATGGTGACAAGTTTATGTAGTGTCGATTCTTATGTGGCTTGACAAAAACGTAAGCAACATAAAGCTGCAAAATAGAAAATAATGGAGTGAAGATATGATTGATTATCAACCAAATCTTCAAGTGGGAGAATTGTCAATGCCTACGATGCCTAGTAAGGACAAAATAATTGACCATTTTTATTAGTCATTCACATAAGGTACTCCTACTTATAAAAAGGCAGGAGTAACATGAAGAAACACACAAGAAGCAAACAAAGAGAGACGTGACCTGAGAGAGGAAAAAAAGGGAGACAAAAATATTGTGTATTTTTTGGATCTAAATTTTTTTCAACTTGTATTCTCCAATTTTTCAGTGGTAAAATTCTTCTATCCTTGCCTTAAGTTTTTACTCTAATTTAGAAAATTTTCAGCAAAATTTATCTGTTCATTGTTATTCTTTCAGGCTTATTTAGCTACGAACCTAGTATAATTCAATCAATTTTTAAAACATATAGAGCCGATCTATTGCCAACAACAACAAGATATTGAAAAAGTGACAAAGCATGAAATAGATATTATAAGATCCTACAAGAACGTTTGAAAAGCATGTTTTTATGAGAAGAATAAGAATTAGAGTTAGAATGGAATACCTTTTCTTCATTGACATTTACAGAGTTAAATACAATACAGAGAATCAATCAACTCCTAAGAAATAGGAGGTAAAATCGGCTAACTAATAGTAACAGAATATATCCTATTTACAATCAAGATACATATCAAATAATAATTTCCTAATA
>JANITW010123926.1:0-16053 GCA_027564335.1 Erythroxylum williamsii | reverse complement strand
ATAACAATGTTTGGACTGATCAACCTAACTTTTGTTATGGATGGGATAATCATCAGAATTACTTCCATGATAGTTTGTAGGACGCACAACAATTCTTAATTAAACCAGGGGCTTCCTATCACGACTTCGGTCTATCTCTGGAAGAGTTGAATAATATTTTGAAATCTAATAATTTGCAAATGCAACAGAATACTCTACAATTCCAGAATGATGGAGGGTAATTTCTAAGAAACACATGGTCTGGTGCCCAAGATTTAGAGAGCCAACACGATTCAGGTGTATCTTTAGAAAAACTTGTTAAGAATATTGCTACTAACAATTTGCAATTTCAACAGGATATGCGATAATTTCAAAAGAATATGCAGCAGAAGTTATAATAATTCTGCCAAGAGACAAAGGCAAGTCAACAGAGCATGGAACATCAAATGGGTCAGATGGCAATAATGCTCAGTTGTTTAGAATTGCAAAGTGAAGAGGAGCAGTCGTATCAACCCGAGGTGTAGCCAATGGACGTTTGTACAAAAACTTTACAAAGTGATGAGGAGCTTGAGAATTTTGAGGTTAACCCTCAATGAATTATTTGTGTCAAAGAAGTGGAGAAGGAGCTCGAAGCCAAAAAGGGCGTATCTTTTAGCTTGGAGGTAAGTACTGAGTCTATGATTATTCTTGAAACTTACTCTTTACCTTTACATAACAAATTAGAGGGATTAAATGATGAAGAAAAAGGTGAAAAGATGTTTGAAATATTTCCGGAGTGTATGGACTTAGTCAAAATTAAGAATCTAAGGATAAAGAAGACGCTACATTGGGATGATGATCAACTAAGGCGCTATCCGTAACTACCTCGAGTGGAAGTGGCACTAACTGTAATACCTAAAGATCACAATTTCTTCACACGAGGAGAAGAAGGTGTCGAGCCAGCGACCCTAAACTAAGGTGCTTCTTGGGAGGCAACCCAAGGGAAGTAAATTTATTTTCCTTTACATTTCTGCATTACTTTTTATATGCATGTGTGTTTTTGAATTTGTTTGTTTTACTTGTTTTTAAGTTTTCAATAAATAATAAAACTAATGTAACAAACATTTTCTTGTTTTCTATTACTTCTAGGATTATATAATCATGATTAGAGTGTGGATTGACTAGATAATTTCATAGCAACTTTAGCATGTACTTTTCCTTTTGTGATTGGTCGATATGCATTATCTTTAGAAGAGTAGTGACTAATGGTAGACAAAGTCAGTGAGATTTTGAGCCTTATTTGATTGACACATCTATATCAGTCTCGTTACCTTTTGATAATGTGTGACCTTTATGACATGTACATCTCGATTTTGCATTGAATTTATATTCGAGACCACATTTTTATCACATAAATTAACATGGATATAATTAGGCATTATTTGTTTTTCATAAACTACATTAGCCAAATAACCTATCCTATTGACACGATTTTTTACTTCATAAACCCCTTTGAGCTTTAGCCTTTCTTTTGTTTAAACCACATTTTATGCTTTTAAACTTAACCAAATGTCCTACCCAAATCATAAAGCTAGTGGAACATTTGTTATTGTTGAGTTTGTGGATGTACAAAATTCTAAGTGTAGGGGTATGGGTTGGTTATAATATTGGGATGTTATTTTATGTCCTATTATTGAAATTTCCATATTGATGTAGTTTATTTTAACTTTTGTAAAGAGAAAAAAGAAAGAAGAGAGAAGAGCAAAAAAAAGAGATAGGAAAAGAAAAGAAAAAGAAAAAAAGAAAAAAGACAAGAAAAAGAAAAAAATTGTTTAAAATAAATGTATCAAGGAGCAATTGCTTATGTGTTGAAAAATTGTTTATGGTTTATACATCTTCCTAGAGTTGTAATGAATGTGCTTTTTTAGTATTTTGAATGTAAGATAGACGTTGGCTTGGAAGGTTTACTCTTGTGATTTCATTATATTGTTGGCATAAATTATATGAGTGCTTCCTTTTGATTGATATATGCTTCATATGATTTGTGTGTGAGAGTTGAATGGGGTTATGAAATATAAATGCTACATTCGTCATAGCTGACGGTACCCAGTTTTTGATGAGTGTTGCTTTGTTTCACTAGCTTTGTTGATTTTCATGCTACTTGACCCAAGTACATCTCACCTTATCTTTGCCCACATTATAACCCTAAAAAGTCCTTTGATTCATGATTTTGCATGTGAACATTAGTGATGGAGAAATGAAATGATATGCAAAGTTATGGATTGTTATGATCATGAATGGTGTTGAGTGTACCTATGGATATATTTTAGTTAAATTCATTTTTCGAGTCTATTATTAGATTGCTCGATTTTTGAAGATGATGCTTGTTGATTGATCATGAGTAGAAAAATAAAATGTTGAATTCTTGCTATGATTTTTGAAAGTCATTCATCTTTGGTTATGATTATATAGTCTTAGAAAAATATAAGAACTGAGTAAATATTTCAGGTCTTTGAGCTTAATTTGGATATTTTGCCAAAGGATGGACAAAAGCTAAGCGTGGGAGAAATTGATATGTGTTTAATTGTTGATATATTTAATCATTTACATTGAACAATTAATGATATGAAAATGCTTACGATACTCACTTTAGTTTATATATAATTTTAGGTACAATTTGGAAGTAAAGAAATTAAAGTGAGTCGAAAGCACGACATATGAGTCATTTTTTAAGATTAATTTTTACTTGTCTTCATGGAGTAAGAAGAAGAAAATTAAAAAACGAGAAAGAAAACACAAAAGAAGACAACCAAGCCAAATAAAATAAGACAATAGCTGGAATGAAACAAAAACAGTAGCAATCAGTGAAGAAAACGACAGCACAAAAGCAAGACAACCCAAGACCAAAATGACAACTCTTTATGTGTGACCCAAGAAATTAATGGGTTACAATGCAGAGCAGAAGGAAGATGCAATGCATTAAATGAATGCATGAATCTGCGTTTGCATTGAACGCAGGCGTATACGTTCACCGCAACGTATATGGCTGTATTTTGCGTTGAATGCAATGCATGCGTTCGACACAATATAGATGTGTTCAGGCACAAGTAGGAGGCTTGAAGCATGAGCAAGATTTTAAAGAGTGGCAAAGTTAAATTTTCTAATCAAAGCTATAGTGGACGCTATAGGAACAAATCAATAGAGAGGGTCGGCACAGTAAAAGGAGAGTTGCGGCATTGTGGGCATCAATAGTGAGCTAGTCCCATCAAACAAACAAAAGAGGAGTATTGGTGTGCAGCTTAGGCAGTGAAGGATAGAAGAGGGGGTTTTCAGCTAGGGATTGGAATGGGGGCTGAAATATTTTTCTAGAAGAGACTCATAGAAGGGTGACATCCCAACATTGGTTTGGAGGCGACATCAATGCCGACGACACGGATTAAATATTTTTTAATTATTTTGTTGTTTCTTTCTCTCATTAGGAATTGATTGTGTTATTCTATGTTAATTGATTTGGATTTTGTATATGGATAATCGGATTTTCGTTATTTTTCGGTTATTTGTGTATGAACCCATTGGGTATTATGAGATGATGATTTTAATGCGTTCATTGAATCATTAATTGCAAACCTATTGCTAGAATTTTGATATAATTCATAATTATTATGTTAAAATTCATGTATAGCGACTAATGATTCGTAGTCATTAGGGATAACATGACCTAAGTTAAATGATGCATCATATATAGTTGTTGCCTTGATTAATCGATTTTTCTAGTTTATAATGCTACTGCCTAATTAAATCTAGAGATTGTATGTTGGCCCCTGAAATTTTTCTTGATGAATAAGCAAGATTTTAATAAATTGTGAGGTTTGATGGATAACGCTTTGGATCTACTTGTTAAGTAAATGTTAGTAGAATTTATTATATGGTTTGGTTGTATTAAAAGTGATAAGAATGCATAAGGGTAAATTGGTCATGGCACTTAAGGTTATAAGACTTAAGGCTTTAATGAAAGGGTAAAATGGACATTGCACACTTATTAAGGGTATAAAAAGAAGAAGAAAAAGTTGTTTTGTTTGGAAATGGAAGAAGAGAACCGTGGAAGAGAGGAGAAGAAGAGGAAAATTAGGGTTTTGGAATCTTGAAGAATTTGACGAATCTTGGAGCTAAACAAGTAAGTACAAGACTCAACCCTTCTTGATTTGTTGAATGAATCATGTTTTATGATGGTTAGAAGCGAAAATGAAGTGGAATGTGTGAAATGAGTTTTGGTTGAATGGTGGTCTAGGTTTAATGATTTTGTTGTATTTGTAAATGATTTTTGGGTTGGAATGAGTTTAGAATGAAGTAGGAATGATGATTTAGGGTTAAGATGAGTTATTTGTGAAGGATGGGAAGTTTAAAGATGAAAAATGTCGAAAATCAGGGTTCGGAAGGTTTTCCGGTCTCGCACGTCACGACGCACAGGCGCCCACATCGCGGCGCGCGCATGCACACACACTGCCGCGTGAGTGAATGCCCTCGCCCTGGCGAGCTTCTGGGTTTCGCCGCGGCGAGCTCCCATTTTTACGTCGCGGCGTCGATTCCGCCGCGACGAGTTTCTATTTTTTCTACACAGACATGTTTTGGTATTGTAGCCATAACTTTTGATGTAGATATCCAAATGAAGTGATTTTTGATTCGTTATAAAATAGAGACAAATGTCTACAAGTTTTATGAAGCAATGAAATTGAAATACAGTCTATAAGAATCTTAAATTTTTGTCAGAAATTGGGTATAGATTTTGGTTTCAGCGTAAGGATAGTTCCAGCATGTTTGGAGTATAACTTTCAGTTTTCTGAACCAAATTGAATGATTTTGGAGTCTTTAGAAACTTAAGACAATCAGGAACATTTTTCTAGAAGAGAATATTACCAGATTTTGTCATTTACGTGATCATAGTGATCATGGAAAAATTGACCCGAATGTTTGGACTTTTGGAAGAGTTTGAATTTTTAGAATTTATCTTAGTGAATATACAATATTTGGGTCCCTAATTTGTATTCCTATTTGAATAGGAATTTTGTATTTGATAAAAGGGATCAATGAACATAAGAGGATCAAGAGGAGAGGCATCTGTTAAGCAAAAGAATTTAGGTGGGTTTCATGTTTATAATTTAGAAATGAGCCAATAAAGTTTTCTCCCAAATCTAAAATGATTTTAACTATTGCATAAATGTTGTTTTTGTTTCTTTTGAATGATTTGAAAAATTGTTCCATGTTTCGATATATGAACTTTTATGATGAATTTCAAAATAAAGATTGGAATGCATTGAAACATTTTATGTTATGCCTTGAAAAATTCATGGCATTTTGTATATTCGGAAAAGAAAGAAAAGAGCATAAAAGCATTAAAATATTTGAAAATGAATTGAGCATGAGTATGTGCTTCTGTTTGGGTGAGAGTGGAAACATTCAGTTCGTCACGTGCACGTCGACAAGAGCCTTCTCCCGGTTGCCCGCTTGTGGCATATGAGCTCCGAAAATGGACTCATTCTATTCAGGGTGTAAACTTCGGTTTCTCCCTTCTATTTCTATAGAACCCTCGAGGCATTTGTTTATGCATTGCATCTTTGAATTGTCAAGTATGTTGCATAAATTGAGTGTTTTGTATTGATGGCTAAATGGAAATGCTGTGTTGATGTGATGACATTTTTTTAACTATGAGTTTTGAATTCAAAATTTTGAATTCGACTGAGAATTTGGGAGCAAAGCATTTTATGAATTCATTATGATTTTTATATGACAAATGAGCATTTCAATGTTTTTGCTTATTCTTCGTTATAAACCTGTTACCCACGAGCTATAAGGTCACCCCCCTTCATTCCCATCCACAGGTGATGAGAAGAGATCGGGTGAAGGGAAGTGAAGGTTTTTTGTTTGTATGTGTACATATTGTATTGTTTTTAAGTTAGATTGTTGTTGAAAATTTTTGGGATCTGTGTATTTTGTATAATCGGATTTCGATAGTGATATTGTGTTATGGCTTGGAATGCCATTAGAGCTTGTAAAACTCTATTCTATTGATGTTAAGGAATTATGCATTAAGTATGGATGACGTTGAGTGGATGTATGCATTTGCGTATATGGATCAGGTTGAGAGGAACTTCGGTATACTTGAGGAAGTTATTGATTTGATGTGAATATTTTGATTGTGGATTGTTGTTCATATATATATATAGAAATGAGATGTGTTATGGAAAAAGGAACATAGTAATGGTATGAGACTTTAAGCTTATAACACATAGTAATGGTATGAGACTTTAAGCTTCACGATTTCTTGGATTACGCTAACGTTTATGGTTCAATGGTTGGACTCCGAAAACGGGGCTCATCATGTTTGGTATCGAAGTAAGAAAAGATTACAAGGAACCACACTTAAGTATGACGGTATTCTTTTCCGAGGCTGGGTTTCGAAAACGAGGCCCATCATTTATGGTATCAAAGCAAGAAGATGAGTCGATGAAGGTTAAGGAAACTTCATCGGAGTACGATCACGTCATAAGGTAACCGTTTTGAGTTGGGCTCTGGAAACGAGGCCTAGCAGAAACAATAACAACATAAACAAAGAGAACACTTGATATAAAAATAACTCCCCTAAATATAAAGCTTCATTTGCTGAAAGTGTGGAGAGTAGTAGAATAATATTTGCTGTGAATTATTGAGAAGAGTCACGATCAATCCACGCACACAGCAACATCAATAACATCAATCAAACAAATGTTTCATCACCGAAAATTAATAAAAAATACAGCTACAACAACACACGTCTCTTAGACGTTTTTCACTTAAAAACCAATATTTGGACAACTCTAAAAATCATGAAACACTACAGAAAACATAGTTATCCATGATGGATAGAATTACCAAAAATCAACTGTCAAAGATATCTCAATTCTCCTGAAAATACAGCTACAAAAATCATGAAAACTTTTAGAGTTTTCGCACACCACTACTTTAAAAATGACAGTTGCAAAGTCACACACAATTGCCACCAACTTAACACTAGATAGCCACCAAACTAACATACCATCGACAATGAACATCAACATAAGAATCATGGAAACACTAAGAGAAACACAACTATCAAGACTTCCAATCAACAACAAAGACAACCTACAATAATCATTCAAAAATAGGAGAAAATGTAACAGCCAAAACGCACATAATGAACCATTGAGTAGCTCACAAAAATCATGCTAGAATGACAGAAAAATGCAGTAGCAATATAGATCAAAGTTGATCATTGATGGCCTAAAAACCTACTACCAAGTTACACAAAAACCATCATTTTTTAATCCTAAAAATGACCTTATCTTCAGCCCACATCTTGTGTAAATTATAGCCCAATCCAGCTGTAGTGATCATGCAAATCTCCAAAATTTATGTTTCCTTAAATAATTATTATCCCCAAAATTAGCTGTACATAAAATCGCATCTTGATTAGGATTTTAAACTTAATCAACCTTATCTTGAAAGAGTCCCACATAAGTCCAATGTCAAATAATACCCAAAATTAAATAATAAGATATCATAACATATATCTTACCAATTTCTCCCTTTTTGACATTGTTTGTTACATATAAAAGTACCCTTAAAGAAGATAATTGGATGCGTAATTATCAAGTTCATAAGAGTCCCTCATGGTTTTGCTTTTCTCGAGGCCTTCCCAAGAGGTCACCCATTCTAGAACTACTCTTGCCCAAGCACATTTAACTTCAAAGTTCTGATGGAATCCAGTTCGTTAGGCTATGAAAAACGCGTCTGTAAGGGAGAGGTATCCGTACCCTTATAAGTCGTATTTCATTTCCCTCTCTAACCGATGTGAGATCTCACACTCTCTACCCCCTTTGGGCCCAGCCCTCTTTGAGGCCTAGCCTAGCTGGCATAATGGTTCAGGTACCGACTCTAATACCACCTGTAACATTCCAGATCACCTGCTTACAAATATTGTCGGCTTTGAGCCTTGACCCAGCCAAGCCCTCATGGTTTTTCTTTTCCCGAGGTTTTCCTAGGAGGTCACCCATCCTAGAACTACTCTTGCCTAAGCATATTTAACCTTGGAGTTCCGATGGGATCTGATGCATTAAGCCATGAAAAACACATCTGTAAGGGAGATGTATCCGTATCTTTATAAGTCGTACTTCATTTCCCTCTCCAACCAATGTAGGATCTCACACTCTAACAGTAACCGCGACACATTTAAGGATGCAGGCAGTGCATTCAGCCATGAAAAACGCGTTTGTAAGGGAGAGGTATACGTACCCTTATAAGTTGTACTTCGTTTTCCTCCCCAACCGATGTAGGATCTCACACTTTTCATCCCCTTAGGGCCCAGCCCTCTTTGGGGGCCAGCTTAGCTGGCACAACTGTTCAAGTACCAGCTCTGATACCACCTGTAATATCCCAGATCACCCACTTACGGATATTGTCCGCTTTGGGCCTTGGCCCAACCAAGCCCTCACGGTTTTACTTTTCCTGAGGAATTCCTAAGAGGTCACCCATCCTAGAACTACTCTCGCCTAAGCATATTTAACCTCGGAGTTTCGATGGAATCCAGTGCATTAGGCCATGAAAAACGCATCTGTGAGGAGAGGTATCCGTACCCTTATAAGCCGTACTTCGTTTCCCTCTCCAACCGATATAGAATCTCACACTTTCCACCCCCCTTAGGGCCCAGCCCTCTTTGGGGGCCAGCCTAGCTGGCATAACAGTTCGGGTACCGGCTCTGATACTACTTGTAATATCCCAAATCACTCACTTATAGATATTGTCCGCTTTGAGCCTTGGCCCAGCTAAGCCCTCACGATTTTTGCTTTTCCCGAAGCCTTCTCAAGAGGTCACCCATCCTAGAAATACTCTCTCCCAAGCACATTTAATCTTGAAGTTTCGATGGGATTCGGTGCATTAGGCCATAAAAACGCGCCTGTAAGGGAGGAACAAAACCGTGAGGGCTTGGCTAGGCCAAGGCCTAAAGCAGACAATATCTGTAAGCGGGTGATCTGGGATGTTACATCCATTCTGCCCCTTGGGATAAAAAGATGATAAAAAATAAGACTAATAGTCATAGAGATACCTTGAAATCTCCCCCTGAATTGAATAATCATATCAAATGAAACTAAACAGTCCTATATCTTCCCCTTAGGCCAAAAACAATACCAAAATGAAGAATGTCTTCAATACGATTGATCTCAGTGAATAAAGAAGCATAAAAATCAATAGTAGGTGTAGCGAAAGAATCATAAGTATGCTAACATGACAATTTACCACCAGTCAAAATACTAGCTAACATATAATTACTTATATCAAAGCCATCTGCATACGAATGATTAAATTTAGAAACCTAAAAAATGCACTTAACAAATTACAATCAAACTTAATCAATCTTCTCCTCATTTAAACCATATGAACACAAATTGCCCAAATTCATATAATCCACAATATAGAGAAATTAAGATAAAACTTGAAAAACTCGAATTATAAAAAAATTGAATCTTCCTATAGGTCTCCAACCAAACATCAACATTTTCTTGCCATAACTCTATAAATCAAAATTCAAAAGCAAAACTCTCAAATCATCAAGCAGAGCCTCATTTTCACATGTAATATTCAACAAATAAGAAAAATCCAAACATATACTAATCACCTCAACCTTAGAAAATGAATAAATCAAAAACTTAGAAAGTCTAGACATTAACTCCTTCGAACCTCCATTTTTTTTTTGAAATTAATCAATAGACATCAAAACTGTAAAACACACAATCCTTATGCCCCTTGAAAAAAATCAAATATGGTATTATTCCTCGTCACATTACCTCTGTCATCAATTGTTTGATTGTTTTCTTCTTCTGAAGCATCTGACTTATCCTCTGTCTAAACAATTCCTTCACTATCTGCAGATTTGGGTAGTTTTTGGTTCTTGCTTCTTCGCATCTTTGAGTTGGTTCGTCAGGCTGGTTTTGAAGTTTTTCTTCAACTACCAAGTTGGTTTTTAGACAGTCCATATGAAGCATATTTTTGAAGTGTGGTTGTCCATCAACGCAGAGTATCACTCTTCTAATACATATGACCTTCTTTCCATCTTTAAATGTAACGTGGCCATCCATATAACTTTGATCATCCATCAAATAGCTTCTTTCACCCTTTCTAACCAAAGTATGCTTTGGCAACATAGGCTATTGTTGGAAATTGAATTAAGAGTGTCTAAATTTTCAGTTTTGAGCCATTTGAAATATCATTTGCAACAACTTGTGGCCTTATGTGCCCAATAATCCCACAAAAGTGACATGTAGGTATAAAATTTCGATTCTTCCTTGAGGTTTCTCCTTTCACAAATATAGCATCATCATTTTTTCCAACATTCAACTTGGAACATTCACCCTTTTAACCAATACCTTAAATATCTCCTTTAGTCTTATCACTTTCCAACAATTTTTCTAGCTTTATGGTACCTCTATTTAACATTCTTATTCCCTTTTCTGTACTGACCAACTTTGATTTCATTTCATCAAGCTCATCTATGGTAGATAACAACTTCTTCTTTAAATCTTGAATGATGTTCTTTATAGAAGAGTTTTCCTTCTTTACCACGCTCATAACGCATATGCCCGATCATATCCACAGATAGTCAAGAATATACTCTACAAAAATGTTATGTTAGAATAATCACATTAATATAGTCTGGGGCATCAATATAACTTAAGAATTCTAAATACTTTTTTCCTTCACAATTATAATAAGTCATATAGGTCATTAACATTCCAAATTCAAGTAGACTATACACAACAGTTTTGAAATCAATTCCAGTACATAATACAGTACAAAAATTACACACTAGAGGCAATATGTTTCATAACATAGAATGCTAATACAAAAGACATCTATCTAGACTTTGTAGGTATCAGATGACTAGACCTTTGAACCATTTTTGTCTTCGAAATAACCTGACTAGAATTCTATTAGATTGCTTTAGAAGCTAGATTTTCCTTAAACTTGAAAAACAATGTTGCAATTTTGATGGGTTTGCGAACTCAATGAGTGAACCATCATCGATGTACTTACTCAAGTCAGAACATAAAGGCAAGTATATAACCAATTCACCAAGTATAACACATTATCCAACATTGAATATCACATCACTTTATATAACATGTCAACAAGTACAACATGTATTCAATTATTTCATATCACTATTTCAAAACAATCTAATTAATCATCTCAATCATTCATATAATACATGTAAAGTTGTATATGCAAATACACATGTGCTTCTATTCTTATTTGGCTTTGTTGTGATCGAGCGACTATTAGCCTAATTTACTATCCCATATCCATTATGAATACTAGGCTTATTGTTATTTGAGTAAGTGGCTCTCTATTCACAATCCTAAGCTTAAAGCTCTTTTTCACACATTGGCTACTCCGGTCACATCTCCTTTATTTGATCATGCATTTCAATGTAATGAGATGCATCAATTCACATATTATGCTTTTAGTACTTTTCATTCAATGTGCTTATGTCATATATCAAATTCTTTAGATCTAAGTCTGGGATTCATCATTCAATTGTTCATACATTCCACATTCCATATACAATTCAACAGAAGCATATATAATTGAGTTTACACATTTAGGTTAACCCACAGTACACTCTATAATATCTATTATCTTGATGATCCGGAAATGTTTGGATCTTGGCGATCAATTTATGTGTCTATAGTCAAGCAATACACATATAATTCACAATTACTAATTTGTTCAATCATATGAATATACAATCATACACATGTATATGTTTCATGTTTAATGCATGCTAAATTGACCTTTCCAAGTGTGTATTCTTAATCACAAATCTTGACCGTTCAATTATTATATCTTGTATATTACCACTTTGCATTCAGGTTTATACTTTAAGTAAGTTTGATTACCCTAAATTCATCAATCATACATTCATTAACTTTTCTAGAAATATACATTCACATGATTGCCTAATTCTCATTCATTCATACCTAATACACCTTACTCATATCCTTTAGATGATATTTGCATTCATAAGAACACCTTTATTCTTTTAACAACTAAAAATTTCTAGATTTAAATACATTGATATTAAGACAATCCATTCATTAAGTAATGACATCAATTAACAACCTAAACTTATCAAATCTTAACTAACTAAGTAAGAAACAATCTATGTTCATTTCAAGCTTGAATCAAGTCTAAATACACTAGTGTAGATTGACTTATCCTCATTTGGTTCAACAAATTCACAACAGCAAAATTATCATTTCAAGGTTTTGGCCATGATCATGGGGGACCTTCCTATAATTGCCGGATGAGTGCTTCGATATGCATTATAGGATCATCATTAACACTTTAAATTTTCCAAAATTTATACTCTCAAAAGCTACTTCAATTCATTTTAATATAGCTTCCATCTTGGTTACATAAATCTCACAAAACTCTACTCAACTGATTCATTATCATTCATTTAATCCCATCATACATGTAATCCTAACTTTTCCAAGTCAATAACACTTCAATAGTGCCTATATTTATCATAAATTCAACTTCATTTACACTTTAAAACTTAACCTAATTCATCCATATAACAACCTATAACCTACTGTTTTCATGTATAAAAAACAAAATAGAAAAGTAACTAATTCATCCATTATATTAACATAACTTCATCATCAATCCTACATCCAATTCAAATCATGATAAAATTTTTATTACAACATGCCACAAAGATCAGAATTTCAGTTACTTGTTTAGCTCAAATTTCACCTCAATTATCAAGCTATCCTAGCCCTCCAAGCTTGCAATCACAATGCCAAAAACAAAGTGAAAGTTGAATGATTTCAGTAATAAGAAGACAACAAAATATTGGAGTGGCAAAGTATAGAATTTAGGCAAAAAATTGAGGTTGTGAGGTTGTGTATGTATATCAGTAATGAGAGAAGGAAGAAGAAAATAACATATAGCAAAAATAAGAGAGAAGATAGCCATCCATGTGTGTGGGTTGAGGGGTGTAGGTGTGTAGTGAGGGTTGGGACACTTGTCAAATAAAGGACCATGCTATATGTCCTCTTCTTAAAATACCTAATGTCATTTAAATACCTAGGTCACTTATCACTTAGTTTTTTAAGCCATTTGTCACTTAATTGCACAGCCACATTCACTATTTCATAGGCTTAGTCAACCTAATTTCTCACATGTCAACTTATTTTGCCATTTAACATTTTTCCTAGACTAAATGTACAATTTAATTCATCACTCTTCCAATTGTAACAATTAATTCCAAATTACTTATTGTAATCCATCAAACTAAAATTCAAGATATAAGAAATACATAATCATATCATAACCATTTTAAACCTTTCATACACTCAAAATATGTCAATTGAGTGCACATACAATCTTTGCAATGTTTTCCAAATCAACATTTATGTGTGCATATATGCTCATGTTATGAATGTGAATGAAATGCACCTGATTAATTCTAAAATGATATGACTCAAAAGTATTGTTGGCCCCCGAATTTTTCTTATTAAATAAAGAATGATTTAAATAAATTATGAGGTTTTATGGATAAAGTTTTGGAGCTACTTGTTATGTAAATGTTAGTAGAATTTATTATATGGAAGGGCAAATTGGGCATGACACTTATTAAGGGTATAAAAAGAAGAAGAAATGGTTGTTTTCTTTGGAAATGGAAGAAGAGAATCGTGAGTGAGGGAGGAGAAGAAGAGGAAAATTAGGGTTTTGGAAATTTGAAGAATTTGACGAGTCTTGGAGTGAAACAAGTAAGTACAAGACTCAACCCTTCTTGATTTATTGAATGAATTGTGTTAATTTAGTGATAGTTTGAAGTGAAAATGAAGTGGAATGTAGGTAGGATGATATTGTTGAACGGTGTTCTAGGGTTAATGAGTATGTTGTGTTTGTGAATGATTTTGTGTTGAAATGAGTTTAGAAATGAAGTAGGAATGATGATTTAGAGTTAAGATGAGTTATTTGTGAAAAATGGGAAGTATGAAGATGAAAAATGTCAAAAAACAAGTGTTCGGAAGGTTTCTGGTCTCGCATGTCGCGGTGCGTGCCGCGCCCACATCGCAGCTTATGTGAACGCCCTCGCTGCGGAGAGCTTCTGGGTTTCTTCGTGGTGAGCTCCAAAATTTTTCACTACGGCGAGCTTCTATTTTCGCCACGGCGAGCTTCTGATTTCGCCGTGACGAGCTTCTGTTTCCCTACACAGGCATATTTTGGTATTTTAGCCATAACTTTTGTTGTAGATTTTCAAATGAAGTGATTTGTGATTCGTTGTAAAATAGAGACAAAGGCCTACAAGTTTTATTAAGAAAAGAAGTTTTAATTCAGTTTATAAATATCTCAATTTTTGGAAGAAAGTGGAGTATAGAATATAGTCTCAGCATAAGGATAGTCCCAATTTGTTTGAAGTATAACTTTTGAATTTATGAAACAAACTGAATGATTTTGGAGTCATTAGAAACTTAAGGCGATGGGGAGAATTTTTCTAGAAGAGAATATTATCAGATTTTGTCATTTACTTGATCATAGTGATCATGGAAAATTGACCCGAATGTTTGGACTTTTGGACGAGTTGAGTTTTAGAATTTATCTTAGTGAATATGCAATATATAGGTGCTTAATTTGTATTCCTACTGAATAGGAATTTTGTATTTGATAAAAGGGATCAACGAAGGCAAGAGGATCAAGAGCAGAGGCATCTTTTAAGCATATATCCAAGCAAGGAATTCAGGTGGGTTTCATGTTTATAATTTAGAAATGAGACAATAAAATTTTCTTCCAAATCAAGAATGATTTCAATTACTTCATAAATACTATAATTGTTTCTTTTGAATGATTTGCAAAATTGTTACATGTTTCGGTATATGAACTTTGTTGAATTGAAACATTTTACATTATGCCTTGGAAAATTCATGGCATTTTGTATATTCAGAAAAGAAGAAAGAGCATGAAAGCATTTTATAAAATGATTTGAGCATGAAATGAATATGTGCTTTGTTTGGGCAAGAGAGAAACGTTTCGTTAGTCATGTGCACGTCGACATATAGCCTTCTTTCGGCTGCCCGCTTGAGGCCACGAGATTCTGAGAAATCGGACTCGTTTTGTTCACGGTATAAGCTTCAGTTTATCCGTTTTGTTCCACAGAACTCTCGAGCCATTTTTTGTGCATTGCATCTTTGAATGGTCAAGTATGTTGCATAAATTGAGTGTTTTGTATTGATGGTTAAATGGAAATGCTGTGTTGATGTGATGACATTTTTAACTACGAGTTTTGAATTCAAATTCGAATTTGACTGAGAATTTGGGAACAAAGGCTTTATGAATTCATTATGATTTTTATATGACAAATGAACATTTCAACGGTTTTGCTTATTCTTTGTTATAAGCTTGTTACCCACGAGCTTTAAGCTCACCCCCCCTTTCCGTCCCTACCTTCAGGTTTTGAGCAAGAGATGGAGTGAAAGAGAGTCAAGGCATCACTCCCAATTTTCTTATGTTGTAATTTGAGTTATTTATGTAAAATACAAGGATTTGTCACTTTTTAAGGAATTCTAGTTCTTGTAACTTTTATCTTTTGAGATTTTGGATTATTGTTGGAATTGTGGCTTGGAATGCCTTTAGAGCTTGTAAAACTCTATCTATTGATTTTAAGGAATTATGAATTATGTATGGATGATTTTGAGTGGAAGTATACAATTGTGTATATGGATTAGGTTGAGTGGAAATTCGGTATAATTAAGGAAGTTATCGATTTGATATGAATATTTTGATTGTGAATTGTTGTTACATATATATATATATATATATGAGATGTGTTATGGAAAAAGGAATATAGAAATGGTATTAGACTTTAAGCTTCATGATTTCTTTGGATTATGCCAACGTTTATGGTTCAATGGTTGGACTCCGAGTGTTGGACCCCGAATTTTTTTTCAGGTTTGTGAATTGTAATTTGACATTTAACGAGGACATTGAGGTGACTTAGTCATATGTAAAGGAAGA
>JANITW010123852.1:0-16085 GCA_027564335.1 Erythroxylum williamsii | reverse complement strand
CTTTTAATATATTTCCTCACCAATGTCAAATCATATTCCCAACATTAGCCATCGAGGGTAAAACTGAAAAGAAGATTAATGCTACACTTCAGATAAACATGTTAAGTTAGGAAGAGTAATGCACCCTTACAAGAAACTCCAAACCATTATAATAATATGTTTCCAAATAAGTATAAAATGTTTTCCCGACATACACAAAAAAAAAGATACAAAGTCAATAATACATGGTAGCAATCAGGAGTCAAATCAAATATAACTAAGATATAGTAAAATGCTTACCCAATCAAGTAACATGACATCATCATCATTCGCAAGCCGAGCCAGATCAAATGCCCTCTGTCCAGTAATTAGCTCCAGAAGCATTATTCCATAACCAAAAACGTCAGTTTTCTCAGATGATTTACCAGTGGAGAGGTACTCAGGAGCTATATGTCCTATTGTACCACGGACAGCAGTTGTGACATGAGTATCCTTGTAGTCCATCAACTTAGCCAAACCAAAATCCCCAACAACAGCCTCAAATTCCTCATCCAACAAAATGTTTGCAGCTTTAACATCACGATGAATGATTTTTGGGTCACAATGATCATGCAAGTACGACAGACCCCTAGCAGAACCCAACGCAATCAGCTTCCTTGTTGGCCAATCCAGAGGAGGTTGTGAAGGAGGACGTTCTAAAAAGCATCCATCAATAACATCATGTGAGTCTGATATATGATAACACGTAAAGGACTGGCACAACAAGTCCACAAAGAAAACACAAGGGAACAAGATGTTTAAAAAAGAAAACAGAAAAATAATCGATAGGAAATGTGTAAACAGATACAAACATACCTCGTAAACAAGATGCTACACTTCCATTAGCCATGTAGGGATAGACAAGCAGTCGTTCAGTTGGTGTCATGCAGAATCCTCGTAATCTAAGAAGATTTCGATGCACAGCCATGCTTATCATCTCCACTTCTGTTTGAAACTGCAACTCTCCACCAGGTGTGCGCTCTTCTTTCAGTCGTTTAACTGCTACCAATGTGCCATCAGCTAGACGCCCTTTATAAACCTTTCCAAATCCTCCTCTACCCAGAATATTTTTGTTGTTGAAACTATCTGTCGCTACCTGTAATTCCCGAAGTGAAAACCTTTTGAGTTGCCCCAGATGAACTTCAGGATCTTCTTCAGCTGCATGGAAATAAAGGCATATGTTAAGAAATCAGGGCCAATAGTTTGAATTCATTCCTTAATGCAATAGAAAACCAACCAGGTACATCAAAGAAGAATTCTTGAGGTTTCCTCCGGCGCCACCATGCAAATGCTATTGCAGGAGCAGCAAACAGTAATGCTGCACCAGCGGCAACTCCTCCTGCAATTGCTCCGGTGGCACTATTCCCTCCTAATTTTTCAACGAATTGAACAATATAACAATCAGCAAACTAGATATCACCATTCTCTGAGACTGATTATTTTGCTAATCCCTACAGACAAACTATATATCACATCTCTTTGCAAATTTCAAATAAGTAACAGATGTTTTTTTAGCAATAATTACAGGATAGATTGTGATCCTACAAAAATAATTGCTATTTCTTTCCTATTTTGAATGTTTGCTAACCCAGTCAACTATAAAAATAAATAATTTTCATAAAACATTTTGAAAACTAATCAGTTGGTAATATAAGGACCAACAAGTTCAACTTATAATCTATTACACACATGCACAATCATAATTACGTGTAACAACTTGTTTATTAAATGAAACAAAGTACAACAAAGTAAAAAGAAAGCAGTAAAGAAATCTACTCTTCCGAAATCTATGTTCACCTTACATGGCAAGTTTAATTGCATCACAACTAGTTACACAGAGGTAAAGGGGTTCAAGCATCAAAATATCAAGTTTAATCATATATGACTGTCAAGTGCAACCATGCAAGAAATACCAATCTAACCAAGTAAAATATAAGAATCATATGCGTATGCAAGTCAAATATTAATAAATGATGGTTACCAGGCAAAGAAATTGGAGGCGGTGGAATGAAAGGAGGAGGGGGAGAAAATGGAGGAGACCCTGGGCAGGGATGCCCAGTAACTGGTCCGCATAAGTTCAAGTTGTTAGCAAAACTGCAATTTGAAAAGGACTTAATTAATAAGACAAGATTGGATCGGTTGGCAAATGCAGATCACTCCATGTAGTTGGCAAACCTAATGGGAGTGAACAAGGAGAAGGAACCATTATCTGGAACAACGCCAGAGAGTCGGTTATTTGAGAGGTCCCTGCAGTTCAAATCCAACAGGAGAACTCATTGAGATTTCTCTATCGTCTGAACAGTATCTAACTCTGCAATGTTCCTTATTGAACATGATGCTTTTACAGATTTAATTGAATTAAGATGGCACTCACAATACTTGAAGGGCTGTAATATTAGTCAATGACATAGGGATGGGACCTGTCAAACTGTTGTTGTTAAGCCGGCTATCCTTGCACCAATATGACAAGAATACAGAGAATGTTAAGATCTAGATAAAAATCAATAAACGCATTTCAAATTAACATCACAAAGAGGAACCAGCGTAGGAACAGATTAAGATCAAATATCAAGCCATTTAGTGGAAAGAAGTAGCTAAAGAATTATCTTCCAAATGTTGGTGTCAGGTACATGCACTAACAACATGTGTGCTTACATGTTACTGCCCCTATTTTTGGGGAAACCAGTCCAACGAATGATTTGTCACTCTTTATCTCTGCTTCTAGTATATGCTACATCAACTGACAAAGTATACAACTATAGCTTTTTTGATAAATATGAAGAACACACAAAAAAACATGATTTTATATTTGGAAGTTCAGTAAAATCATCAGTTGTTGGATTTTCTTCATGTTATGATAGTGTGTTGCATAAAGAAATAAAATGAAATACTACATGAAAAGTCAATATTCCCATATAAATATCATAATAACTTCTCAGCCATAGCAAACGAAGGTTAAGCTTTTCTAGAACAAGTGTACTTACAGAAATCTTAACCTTGACAACTTGCCCAAAGTTTCTGGAATCGGACCAGTAAAACTATTCAAGTAAAGATCCAAGCTCACAAGGTTAGTCAAGTTCCCAAGATCACTAGGTATTGGGCCACTTATGTTATTACTGTAGAGTTCCCTGTCACCATTTGGTTTAATCGCTGGTCAAAGAACAGGTCATAATGGAATAATGTGATACGACAAGAACGGATCCAGAAAAAGATTCACTGTCAACAAATTCCAAAAAGAACGTTTTTGAGAATGGAAAAACCATGACGTTTGTGATCTTTGAAGACTAAAACATTTCAGGCAGCATTCAAGTTGCAACAAATACTGTTCTGGGAGTGTAAGTGGAACTAAACCCACAGAAGATCTTTGTCCAACCAGCCAATTAAGATTAACAATATAGTATAGTTCACATAAAACAGGATAGACCACACAAGATTGCGAACAAGGACAGGTATCAACATAAACATCATATGCAAACACAATAGTAAGAAAGTGAACAGTCAATGGAAAAGAACCTTTTCAGAAGCAAGTTGATAAACAACCCCCAACATACAAATGTCAACTTACATAGCATAACTTACAAGTACTGCAAATTCTTGAGTAATCCAAGCTGGGGAACAAGCTGACCAGACAAGGCAGCATTTCCAAGATCACTGACAAGAGAAGAAATTCATATAAGCTGTTCATGCAGAGATTTCATAAGCTGAAGATTAATCAGTATAATCATGCTACACTTTTGCACTTAAGAAACATAAATGAGAAAGAACTTACACTCTTATGACACTATTATCATTGTTGCATGTGACATGAAACCATGTGCATGGGTTGACAAGAGTAGGATCCCAGCTCTGCAGGACATTATTTGGATCATTCAAATTGGTTCTCAGGCTGTGCAAAGCATCACCTGTATCAATGAACAGAACATTAACAAAATGAGTGAGCAGCAAGTTCACATCGAAATAGTAGAAATGACTTGAAAGAGAAATAAGCCAGTTATAAACAGTTCATAGAAGCATCATTTGATGTCACATAGTATGACAGTTTCTTACGATGAAGATAGCCAGATAAGAAACAGCGGTATCAAGCATTGGATAAAACTTAGAATATCGCCCACTAATTTTGCACATGAATCATAGCGTACGCATACAAAGCATATTAGCTGCATCACAACATATAGTTAGAAACATCAAAAGGTAAAGATACAATGGTTCAGATAAAATAATCAAGAGAAGAAACAAAGCTGCTACTAGAAAGACATTGTAAATTACTCTTTGTTGACATTTCAACTGAAATTCCTGGTTCAGAACCATAAATGGGAAACAATATCATTATTTATCCTGCTTCCATCAAATACACAATTTCCCTACAACTTCACGAGTAAGAGGAATAGAAGCGCATAGCTGTTGAACAATTCAATAAATCCAAGATACCATTCTAACACAAGACCAATTTTATAGAGTAACAAACACTCAGCTTCCAGCAACGCCAAACAATCACTTGAAAGAATAACAAAAACCCCACTTTTGCCAATTAACAGAAGAAGAAGAAGAAAAAAAAAAGAACGTACAAACCAAGATCAAGCTCTTAACTTTGTAACCAAAGATAGCAATAGAACACAAACCTTCCATGTTTCCCAACACTAGCCATAATGGATGCAGCACCAGGATCAAACACACAATAAAACAGGCCCCAACTTTCCTCTTCATTATCACCACAAACACACACCCACACCCACACAACTACACTTAACCCCTCAGCCTCCTCAGATCCAAACAACGACACACCAAAACCCAGCTCACCATCAAAAAGCAAAGCCACAAAAACCTAGCCTTTTCCACTCAGCTCACATAACGCTCACCATTAGCTCTTAATCACATCCATAAACATCAAAACACCAAAACTAAAAAAGTAAGGCACGAGAAGCGTAGTTTCTCTCTCAATCTATCTCACTTACCTTTTGCTCACATTCTCATCAACTGAATCTCGCGAAGCTAACATCAAAAACAAATACCCATGGAAGAAAAGACTTACCCAGAAAAGCGAAATGGTAATGGTTGCTTCGGGGGAGACTGGACGTTTCACGAAGACGGTCTGGTGGAAGAAGACAAACAGAAATATTAGCACCGGTCGCAACGTTCGGACGTGCGAAGGGGAAAAGAACAAACCTTTCACGACGGAGATGCAACAAAGTCAAGAAGGAGACATGGAGATAAGAGGGTTGTTTCAGTACTGCGTTTCTACTCACTCCGAAGGAGAGGCGGGTTCGGCTTGAGGAAATAAATGAGGACATTTTGGCCATTTCATCTTCCTGTCCAAAGAACAATGTCTTCTGTACCATAGTTTAGGATTGGACATAAAATTTTGTCCTTGTCCATTGAAGACTGTCCAAACTTTTTTGTAGACGGTAAGCAAACACCTATTCGGACAGAACATATATGTCCTTGTCATCCGTCCTCACGTCCGAGGACGGTAACCAAACACAGCCTTACAGTGTCAATACTCAGGGCCCAATCTAAACGGTTTCTAGATCTTGAGATCTTATTTAAACGTATGATAAATTTTAAGATTCAATTTAAATATCCTAAAATGTTAAGACCTATCTTGTACATTCGTGAAAACGTTAGAGACTAATTAGCCCTTTTGGCCTTAATCATAATGGTATTACGTCAACAAATATTTCCAAAAAAGGGGGGATTGTTCGTAGAAGAAACACTCGACTCCATTATCCAGTATCAGATAGAAGAAAGGCAAACCAGACTTTTAACATGAACTTGCCACCACATGTAACAAGCAAATACTGAACTCTCCAAGAAGGGTGACTAAAGAGTATTTGCTATTCTGTACTTGTAGTTTTATTTCGTTCTTCAAATAGATTGTATCCTTGAAAAAGAAAAGGCTAGCATCACTACGAGGATTGTGCTAGTCCATACTGTGGTTTGGCAACTTGTCCCACCATTTTTCCGGTAGGCCCTTGTAATTAGACAGCTAGTAAGCAACCATTCGCACCTCAATGACGATGAAAGCATCAAACCTCAAGCACATTCCACAAGTACTTGCAAGGTCATCATACAGTAATAGAAAATGCAGCTTACAGCAAACTCAAACAAATAATTTCAAGTCAACACTACGATTTCAAGAGTTGACATGCATCAATTCAGCTATGATGATGAACCGGTCACTATTTTTGTGTCTTCTTCGCGGCGCAAGCTGTTCTTCCTACTGTAAGCAGCTTTAGCTCCCTGAGAAGCAATGGGGAATTAATTTTGACAAGACCACTTTATTCAACATAATGGAAGAGACATAGTAGGATATACAGGACCATGAAGAAGGGAAAGTTACACTCACTTGAAATATTGTTCCAAGTTTTTTCAATGCTTTTGCCCTCTGTGTCAGAACATCCGTTGACACGCTAGAGTCCTTAAGTACCTGAAAACAGAATATGCAGTCAGTCAACGAAGGAAATAACTACAATTGGCCACTGTGCTACTATCAGCCATTGAAAAGATAAAATAATAATGATGGATGATTAATCCTCTTAAGAACGCTGAATAGGTTGACCGTTATGTTTGCATATAATTGGAAGTCAAGGTTCCAAAATTTTAAGTAATGATACTCAAACTGCTTTAAAATTTTGACCTGAGATCTAACACTAGAAACGTTAAAACCGTCCATCTACATAGTGAAGATAGAGATAACCCAACTAGTTTGACACTTCCAAGAAGATCATGCAAGTGAATATGATAAAAAAACTCATCAGCTAAGTAAGAAAAACGGATCCACTTACTGCGTGGCAGACGTGAGATAAGGTACTCTCAATGTCAACTACATTGATCTGCCAAAGGGACTGAAGCATAGCATTCTTACGTTCTTCAATGGCTTTCTGCAGGGCCTCTTCTTTGTTTTCTGTCTGGTTCAACTTCTTCAGATCCTCGTGTATTTGCATCAGAGATACGGCACCTAAAAAGCTCAAAAAATTAAAATTCTATTAAGTTCATAACAAGTTGTATGGAATAATGACCTCAACTCACAGTATATGAATTCCCTGATAGCAGAAATAGTACCTGAAGCTGCCATCACTTGTGATTTTATCTGGTGTCCTTTATCTCGTACCCATTCTGTTAGAAATGGTACCTTCATGTACCTTTTGTCCTTTCCAAGCTCTTTAGCAGCTTTCCTAGTGTAAATGTAACCAATAGTATGCAGCATAGCCTCACCAAATGCTGAAGATTTTAGCAGTTATAAGTGAAGATATGGCAAGCTTTTCTTTAAAAGAAAAGGAAGGATTCACAAAAATGAGAAGAAAAAATGGCAATGAAATAAAAAATCTGTCAACTGCACTGTCTGACCAATCTAAGTAAAGGGCACTCAAAATCATCTTGAAATAATCTGAGAGGTAATAACAAACTAAATTAGTAAGAAAATGGTTAGACTATCCAAATAAATTCTGAAAAAAATACTCATATCAATATACAGAAATAATCATATCTTAGAATACATCCAAGTAAATTTACACATGATTTGCCAGTAAGTTCCAGGGAATGAGAAATTATTCACTGGATTGATCAATCACAAAAAAAAAGGCGATTGGAACATAATACTCATTAGCTTCACAAAATTGTTCTAACTTCAAACTATTCCAGAGAAAGATTTGAGGTGGTTGTTCAACAGTGACTCCAGCAACCAAAAAATGAAAAGTCTAAATTAGCTTCAATAATAAGTCGTGGTTTTGTGGAAGTGTGCAGAAAAGGATAATCCTTAGAACAAGTAGCAAGAAAAAGAGTCATCGTAGGTTTGAGCAATTTTTAGTGTCAAAAGAAAATATTCTAGCAAGTATAAGAATGTGAATACAAGCTGCAGAGAGGCGCTGTGCTTCCGAGTTTGCCCATTTCACAAATTCATCAACTTGTCCTTTCACAAAAGGTTCAAGACGAATTTTTAGGGTTGCTATGAGCTTTTCTTCCCTCTCTTGCTGCAAGGCCTGTGGAATTAAGAACAGTAAGCAACTGTAGAAAACTATAAGAGACATTTGTGTTACAAAATCATTAGTGCCAATTGTACCTTCATCCGTTCTTGAACTCTCTGCCTGTGGTTTTCAACATCAGCCAAGTCATCTTCAGTTTCAACAGATGACAAGGAAGCCAGGGCTAGTTGGCCAACATAGTCCTCAAAAAACTCACTCCCAAATAGCATGCCAAACACAGCTGAAGGATCCACCATTGCATCTCTGGAAAATGAAAATTGCTTAAAGACATATCCATCTGGACCAACAATATGTAGATAAAGATGCAAACAAAAAATCAACATTTAAATCTGTTGGAGCAAAACAATAAGCCAACATCTTCTTCAACACACATCTTTGAGTGGAACTAATAGTGCTAATATGACAGTAATCAAATACACGCATCCCTCTCTCCTGCCCATAACTATTTTTTCCTGACTGCGCTGTGGCATTAGTTCAAATGTTAAATTTTGCTAAATATCTGTTAATATAAAGTTTAAAAGGCTATCTTTTAATTACTTGCATTAATTTCTCGGGGGATCCATGTCATGATCTGGTAAAGGCATAGTTACTAAACAAACTGAAACTGGGACGAGGATGTTGTTGAATGAACTCAACGTGTTTTCACAACTAGGCACCCTTTTACCTTGTATTTAACTACCATTTCCTGATGAATTTACTAACAATATTTTGTTGTTTAATTAGTCCTCTCTTAAGTTTTAATTTCTTCCTATAGCTTCCATGACCTAGTCGACTTTGCTTTCTCATATGTCCCACTTCAGATGGCCAATTTAGATAGTTTTAAGTGTCCTACAAGGCAATTCCAGAAACTGCAGTTATCAATGATTTCTTGTTCATTGATCCTCTGTAAATACTTTGCGTTGTAACCAAAATGATTATGTTGAGGATGCCTTCATGGGAAAAGTTTACTCATAACACAAGAAAAGTGGCTGACAGGACAGCTATTAGCAAGTCTGCTTTTATTTTGTTTTGTTTGATTTTCTTTCGTATTTTAGGGTTTTTACAGATTCTATCTCCTATTTCTGTTGGGATTCTATTTTTAAACTTGATACCTAAGTAGGGGTCCTAATTAGAGTTGTTAATTTATCCTTAAGTGTATTTAAAGGTTGTTATAATTAATAAAGAGGTGAGTAGACTTTTGTCCAAAAAAACAAAGCCACCAGATTCAAAAAAAACAGCAGTGCAAGACCCTGTCAAGGCCATGTCTCCTCCTTCTGTTAGTATAGGTTCTTCAAAAGAAGGGGAAAACACGATCAGGGAAAAAGAGGTGACTTTTCCTATGTCTCGACTCGTGACTAGATCCTACGCTAGAGGATATAACAACTTGGTATCAGAGTCATCTCTCATGGGTGACTCCGAAAGCCTAGTCAGCATGTTGGAGGCTTTTATGAAACTATTGTTGCGCGGTAGCAGGCATTGGAGGAACAGATGGAAAAGCTGACACGCCATGTCCATAGATCGAAGAAGGATTTAGGAAGGGACAATGCTCATGGTTCTAGCAATGGCAATTGAGGGAGCCAAAACTGTTCAGAGGAGAGATCAGATGGGCAAGTTAGGGGTCAATTGGTACCGCGGTACTCCAAGCTTGAATTTTTGCCTTATGATGGTTCAAAAGACCCCTCGCTATGGTAAGGAGGTGCAAACAATTTTACGGGAATTAAAAAATACCAAAGAGGGAAAAAGTGGGATTGGCAGCCTTCCACTTGATGGGGAAGTGCTGCTATGATTTTATCAATTAGAGTAGGAGTAATTGGAATTGGAATTGGAATGGGAATGGGATGGATTTAAAAAGCATTGTCTCGTGAGGTCCACGCATGAGCAATAATCCTTTAGGGGAGTTGGCAAATTTTAAGTGAACAGGAACTGCAGAAGATTATTAACGGCAATTTCAATCCCTGTTAGCAAGGACTACAGACCTGAACCTCCATCAAAAGGCGAATTTATTTACGGCAGGGCTGGTGGAGAGCCTTCAAATCGAGGTATAGATGCAACAGCCCAGTAATTTGGGAATTGCGATGAATACGACACACGCTTTAGAGAGGAAACATTAGTGTGTATTACAAGACAACTCCAAATTTTCAATTGGATGGACAACCCCTAAATCAGTAGCAACCAGCAGTGCCTCTCTTAGGAATCAAAGCACCAAAGGAGTTAGTGGATGAGGGAAACTGATAGGGTCAACTGCCAACAATTTAGGCAACATCTTTCAAAAGACTTTCAAGGGCGAAGATGGCAAAAAGAAGAGTTAAGGGGTTGTGCTTTAACGGGATGAATCCTACACAACGAGACATAAGTGCAAGAGGCCTTTTTGGATCAAAGTGTCAGACCATAGAATGAGCAAGAGTGGGTGGATGACGTGGATATTGGTGGATTCGGGGAGCACCCACAATTTCATTCGAAGCGAGTGATACCCAAGATTATTATAGTGAGGGAGTGGCTATGACTGCAAGTTGATTCTGATTCTTTTACCACTAACCTTTATTCTATTCCCTTGGATGGTTTTGATATTGTTTTATGGGTTAAATGGCTGCGTATGTTAGGGCCTATACTCTAGGACTTTGCATCTCCAACGATGAGTTTTTAGCTGGATACGTCGAAGGTGCAACGGAAGGGGCAAGTTCCAAGTGCTGAACCAAGAGTGGAATTAATGATGAGACAGCATTCAACCTCCATTGCTATAGAGAAATTGTTAGCAGAATTTTCATATTTGATTGTGGAACCTTTAAGATTACCGTCGTTTACTGGTACTACTAGTCAGGAAACATGGCGAGACATGAAAGTTTTGTGTAGTCTATAGGGAGCTTAACAATCAAACAATAAAAGATAAGTTTCCAATCCCAATAGTGGAAGAGTTGTTGGATGAGCTGCATGGAGCACGGTATTTCACAAAATTAGATCTTCGTTCAGGATACCATCAAATTAGAATGGATCATCTAGATATAGAGAAAACTTTTAGGACACACCATGGGAATTTCAAAATCTTGATAATGCCCTTTGGTTGACCAATGCTCATTTAACTTTTAAAAGTTTGATGAATGAGGTGTTTAGGCCTCATTTATGTAAGTTTGTACTACTCTTCTTTGATTACGTTTTAATATATAGTAAGACTTAGATTGAGCATATTCAACATAGGCGTTTAGTTCTTGAATTGTTGCGAGCTCACCATTTTATTTTTTTAGAAATTCAAGTGCACATTTGGGGAGACTGAGGTGACATACTTGGGTTATATTATTCATGGTGAAAGAGTGGAAGCAAATGCAAGTAAAATTAAGCGATAGTCGATTGGCCAATACCACAATCGGCCAAGGCTCTCCAGGGCTTCTTGGGGTTAGCAAGGTACTACAAGAAATATATAAAAACATTATGGGCAAGTGACAGCACCTCTAACTAGCATATCGAAGAAGAATGCATACCAATGGGGGAATGAGGCCCATTTAGCCTTCTATAACTTAAAGAAGGCTCTTTCTGAAGTCCTTGTTCTGAGGTTGCCTAATTTTGAGGAAAAGTACGAGGTGGAGTGTAATGTTCTTGGTAGTAGTATCGAGGCGATCCTACAACAAGGCTAGCCAATTGTATTTTTTTAGAAGAAAATTGGAAGATCACCATTATAAGCTCATAGTGTATGAAAGTGATATTATTGGTCTTGCTAAAGCTATGACCCACTGGAGACTGATCACTTCAGCCTTAAGTTTCTATTTGGTAGAGGTTAACCACTTAACCTCAACAACATTCGATTAGTAAACTAACAGTTTTGATTTCAGGGTGGAGAACAAGGCAGCGAGACTCAACCGAGTTGTAATGCAGTTGATGAAGAGGATGGCCAACTCTTTGCTATTTCTAAAGCCAGGAGTTGACACTTTTATGCCCTTCGACAAGAAGTGGAAGCCTTAAATGATTTGAAATAACAAAAGGGCAACATAGAGAAGGGGAAGATCAAAGTTGCTTGGGAAGTGAGGGAGAGCATGATCTTTTTCAAGGGGAAGTTTTATTTGTTGTCCACTTCTACCCTAGTGCAAATCAGCCTCTCAGGCATTTATAATATGACCCATGAAGGGGTCTAGAAGACCTTTTAGAGGGTGTATAGAGATTTCTTTTAAGAAGGAATGAAATTTGCAGTGGCTGAATTGCAGAGTTGTCTAGCGTGTCAACACATTAAGTGGAAAAACTTACACCCTACAGGGTTCCTACAGCCTCTTTCGATGCACCAACAGATATGGGTGGATATTTCGATCGATTTTATCGAAGCATTATCCAAGGTTCGAAAGAAGTCAGTTTTGATGGTGGTTGTAGACAAATTTTCCAAATATGTGCACTTTGTTCCACTTGCTCATCCTTTCACTACTATATCTGTGGCTCATGTATTTTTTACAAAAGTCTTTCATTTGCATGGGTTACCTGAGATAATTGTTTCTAATCGAGTCAAAGTCTTTACAGGTCTCTTTTGGAAGGAAGTGTTTCATTTGTTAGGAACAAAGTTGGCCTTAGCCTTATCACCCACAATCGAATGGTGAGACTGAATTTGTAAATCACACCATTGAGATATACTTCCATTGCTTTACTAGCGATAGACCAAAGCGATGGGTCAAATGGGTTCTGTGAGCGAAATATTGTTACAACACATCTTTCAACTCTTCCTTGCAAGCTACAACGTTTCACGTGGTGTATGAAAGGGATCCTCTACGTTTGGTTGATTATTAGCTAGTTCCACTACAGTGGAGGCAATGGATCACGCTCTTCAAGAGAGCGATACAGTTTTATAGTCAACAAGGGAGCATTTACTGCAAGCCCAGTAACAGATGAAACTTACACATGATGCTAATAATTGAGAGATCTCCTTTGAAGAGGGTGATTCGGTTTGGTTGAAGCTTCACCCTTACCAACAACTTTCAGTAAGGAATAGAGGGCCTCACAATTAAAGCTTCACCCTTACCAGCAACTTTCAATAAGGAATAGAGAGCCTCACAAGTTGTCTCGAAAATATTTTGATTCTTAAAAAGCACTACAGAAAACTGGTATAGTAGCCTACAGAGTGGAGCTATTAGCGGGGTCATATCCATGATGCTTTTCATGTGTCCTTGTTGAAGAAGTTTAAGGGCGACACTCCAAGTTCAGTGGCCGAGCTACTATTCCTCCAAGATGCCAACTGGTGCCTGTTTCCTACTCTGTTGTCTAGTCTAGGATTAACAAAGGCAGACAAGAGGTTTTGGTGCATTGGATGGACAGTTTTAACGAGAATGTTACATATGAAGATTTAGCCACTCATCAGGCGGTTTATCCAAAGTTTGAGCTTGACGACAAGCTCAAAGTCGAGGAGGAGAGTAATGTTGAAGATGTCTTTGTGGGATAGTTTACTCAAAGTTTCCTTTCTATTAGGATTCTATTTTTAGACTTTATACCTAATCAGGAGTCCTAATTAGGGTTGTTAATTTATCCTTAAGCCTATTTAAACGCTGCTATGGTTAATAAAGAGGCAAGTAGACTTTTATCAAAAAACACAGTTGCTGGATTAAAAAACAACACAGGTACGAGACCCTATCGAGGACAGGTCTCTTCCTTGTGTTGGTATAAGTTCTTCAAAGGAAGGGGAGAACACGACCAGAGAAACAGAGGATTTTTTCACCGTGTCTCGACCCATGACTAGATCCTACTCTAAAATACATAATAGATTATCACCATATAATATCAAATATATGTTTCATTGATCAAAACTACTAGTTTATTGAGTTTGAGTTATATTGCCAGACGTCTATACATTTTTTCTCTTAAGTCAGCATATAAATGAAAACACTATAGATTATACTCATCAAGAACAAACTTACTGTGTCACTCCTTCCTTTCCATATTTGTCATATGCTTCACGCTTTTGGGGATCACTCAAGACCTGATATGCCTCACCTAGTTTCTTTGAACATAAACAACAAAAACAATACAATTACATGATAAGCTTCAAGAAAATGTGAAGTGACAATCCTTCTATTTCCTTTATGTCATTCTGAGGCTACTCATCAAGTGTACAAGTGATTTAATTATAGTGTAGGAATCTACAGTAAAGGAAAAAATCAAAATTAGCCAAAAATAAATGGAAGAGGTTTTTGAACTTGGTTCTATCACTACAACAGAATTTAAAACAAGAGAGAAGCTCATTCGAACAATGTCAGTTTACATAGATGGAAGGACAGGAAAGGATCAATTTCAGTCTGGAAGCTAACCGCAAAATTTTCTGCAGCTTTAGGATCACCAGGATTCTTATCTGGATGAACTACCTTTGCCTGCAAAGAACACATAAAACTATCTCATCACTAAGCAGTTTTAACCAACCATTTAACATATTTCCTTCTTCTGTGTTGCGTTGCAAAGCAAGTGTTCCCTATCAGTGGGTGGTGTTAGGTACTTAAAGAGTATGCATACGGTCCACAATAAAACAAAACACAAAATTAAGATGCAGTTTGTGCTTGTAATCGAGGCGGTATATTTTGCAGTAAATGCGCAGTGCAAATAATTACTTAAGGATGAATTGAAATCTAACCTTGAGGTAATAAGCCCTTTTAATCTGAACCGCGGATGCATCCACATTGATACCCAATAAGTCATAATACGCGGTATCTTTCACCATTGGCTTGAGTTTTGGTTAAAGATCGCAACTTTTAATATTGGAAACACCATAAAAGACCAAAAATAAAATGCATAATCACCATAATGATCAAATCAAGCAGTGAATGCATGACAAAAAACCAAAATAATAATAATAATATCATCCAAACATACAAAAATGACAGCTTTCGAAAGATAACAAAAGGTGAATGATATGCCCACAAGCGGACAAGGAACAAATTTGCTAACATCACAAACAGAGAAGCGGAAAATATCATATCCGATACTAGAACAAAAGACACACTTTTTATTAGCAGTTTTTATCAGAATACTTGCATGGGATTCCAAATCTAGATCTTAGCTAATACCCAGCATAGTAAGACCGACAAAATACACATCTAGCTGAATTGTAACCAGAACAGGAAGTATCAAATGAAAGATGACAGAAACTGAAGAAATGAGATTAGACACACAGGTTAAGACTTACTAGTTACAGAAGAGAGTGAAAAACCCAGAATCACCCTGAAAGGTTTTTCTAAGACGGAGAGCAAGGTTCGTTACTATTGTTACTAAAGATTAAGAAAAAAAAAATAGAAAGCGGTGAGAAGAGCGATGTTTCTGAACTGTGAATGATCTGCTCAGTCTCCTGTGTATTTGTTACTTTAGTAATGCATATAAACAATTACACGTTGGTAGATTAAAAGGGATCAATAGTTCAGTGCTATAAGCGAAAGATCGAGATCAAAGCAATAGGACACGTTGTACCATTTGTGTCAGAGTCGTACGCTAAATGTATAAACCCTTTGTTGGCGGAATGGTTTTCCAAATACCAATGTTATTTCAACCAAAAAATGTTCGACAAAGTCGGTTCCTTTTTCTTTTGGGTGAAGGGAAGGTTTTTACAAAAATTCCTCAAATCTAATTTTTATAAGTTCTTTCTTAATATTAATATTTGTTCACAAAATAATTCTTATAATTTATAAATAATATACGATAACATTGATAGTTTATTTATACATTAGAAAATTTTTAAGTATCCATTACTAAATTTTATAGAAATAAAGATGTTTAATGTTTAAAATTAATCTATAAACTATAAAATTTTTAGTAATTATTCAAAAGTTATGTAAAGACTTCGTAACTAATTCATAAAATTTACCAATTCTTTATCTTAGGTATCTCAATTCATAAATATATAATACTTTTTGTATAGAAAGTAACATAAAGTAGTAATTTTGAATAATCTTTACAATAAATTATTCTTAGTCAACATTTTAAGTGAGTTTTAGAAAAAAAAGTTACAATATAACTCTCATCACATTAAATTGTTATATATGAATACAAAATAATTAGAATATATCAATTCCTTACCTCTTTCAATAAATATCTCAATTCTAAGCATATATGACTTAATTCTATATAAAATGAAGGGGATCAATAATTTTTCATAGCAACTTT
>JANITW010123552.1:0-16196 GCA_027564335.1 Erythroxylum williamsii | reverse complement strand
AATTCATTAATTATTTAAAATATTGTAATTAATTAATATTATATTATATTATATTATTGATTATAATATAATTAATTATAATATAATTTATTCATTAATTAAAATACTGTAATTAATTAATTACAATAATTAATTAATTAATATATTGTAATTAGTTAATTATAATATTTTTTACAAATCAACCCTCGATGATAACGTTGATCATTCCTTCCTCTTTAACTAACCATTACAATTATAATAATAATATTTTTTATTATATTCATTTTTATTATTGTTACTATTATATTGTACAAACCAACCACGTCCAAAAAGTTGAGTTTGATTATATTTGTTAAAAAAGAAGAGTTAAGATTTAAGACGTAAAAGAGAAATGAAAGCATCGGTGGGAATAACTTTGTGTATAAGAAAGTTTCTCCCAATTCCGTTCTCATTTCAGTTTTATTCCGCTGAGTTGTTGGCCTAAAGTTTCATACCGCTGCCAAACCCAAGAATGAAATATAATTAGATGGCGGAAAGTTTAAGGTGCGAAATTATGGTCTAAACTTAAAAATAACATGGCAGGTATTAATTAAATCATTGAATGTCAATGGCTTCCTTGTTCTTCATCACATGCTTATTAGCATCAATAGTGATGACAGAGCTGTGGGGGAATATTTAGGGCGGTGGAGGGGAGATACGAATAGTAGGTCCTGTAAAAGTTGCATTGGAGATGGGAGGTAGCATGGTCATGTACGTTATTACCCTTTTGTTGTGCGCCATTGGGGTGTTTCTCAGGAAGTTTCTTCTGCTTCCTGATGACTTTGAAGGGCACGACAGATATTTTATGTTCTGGTCATCCACTCGCAACTGCTATATGCTGACCAGACCTGTTACCTTTTGCCGCCTTCACAATAATCTTCGAAGGAAATTGCGATCCAGGAATTCTAAAAAAGTGAATACTACAGAACCTGATGTTTGAAAACAAAAACCAAAGATTTGGTGAACTTCTGGAATTTCAATGCTTATGACTTTTCACTCCGAAAGGTGTAGCGTTGGAATCGTACGTTAGGTCGATGTGCCACCTTTCGGTTTCACCTCCCTTTCCCTGTTTCCACTATTTCCACTAAAAACAAATGTTTAGTTCATTCAATTAACAATGTTCAACAAAACGTTGTTTTGAAAATAAGACTGAATAAATCTAATTGGTAATTGAAATGAAAACTCCGAACATACGCTATTACAAAAGGACATGGTAAATTTGCGTTTCCTGCTTTTCAAAAACAAAAGCGACGGCGTTGCTTGTAAGACCATAAACGCGAGAGTTAGTTTGGGCTTTCTTAGATGATTCACCTTGAGTGATCTTCATCAATTTATATTTACATCAATAACAAACATATATGGAAAATAGTAGAAAGTTACAACTGACTCTACAAAGTTTCCTAACTTCTAGTTGCAGTCAATCCATCTGCATATTCAATTTTCTTTTGGACATAGGTCATATTTAACAATCAGCTTATTGTATTAGTTATTAGCTGATTTTAAATTGATTATATCAGCTGATTTGATCGACAGACTACATTAACTATTTGTTAAAGATGTTTAGTAAAATTAGCTGTGGTTCTGCCGGATTCTGGCTGAACTGTACGTTGCCGTTTGGATCCATGAGTTGGTTGCTTCACGTAAAAGTTTCGGTGTGAAGTTCCTACAAAACAAAGAAAGGCACGCCGGGGGTTGTATCCCGATTAGCCCCTCTGATGCTCAAGTCAATCTTTTGGTGAATGTGAGATTGCTGTAAGCAGGAAAAATTAGGGTTACGATTATGCGTACCTCTGTTATGATGAAATTATACCTTATATATGGGATGGATGTTAGGGCTAGGTCTTTACGTAGACTTCTACTTCTGCATGGAAGGTTTTCTCCTGCTAATGGGTCATGGATGTGTGGATCAGGTCCGGATTAACCAATGGGTGTGAGACCGACTGATCGGCCTGTGGGTTGTTGTGATTAGGTTCGGGCCCAGTACAGCCAACCCGACCACAAACTATTCCTCAAAGTTCTAGAGAACTTCATGCATTTAGAGCTTTTTCTTCCTGGTTTTCAGGGACAAGCCATGCGAAAGTTGCACCTTAAAAGCAACCATGACTATATATTTACATTCAATTTAAATACTTCAAAATGTTATTCTATTGTAAATGTTGAATTTCAAAATGCACTTTTAGCCTTTTTTTTTACAAGATAAATAATGTTATAAACTCTAATTTGTCACCACGAAGATGAAGTTCTTTAGAAACTTTAATCAATTAAGGGAGAACTTTTAAAGTAAAAAAAAGCCCTACCTTGTTATTTTATATTAAAAGAAGAACTCAACTAATCACCCAACTTTCCACTTACTTTCTTAATTGCCTTTTATTTAATGGCATGTTTAGTTGATCGGAATAACTATTCTATTACTGATGTATTCTTAACGAATAGTTATTCTTTTGTTTGGTTAAAAAATAACATACTTAATAACTAATCCCATATTTAGTTATTCTTATACTTTCAGGAATAGTTAAAGATACGTTTCCTATCTTTACCTCTTTCGCAAAAAAATAATCTTTCTCTCTATCATCATCATCATCATCATCATCATCATCATCAATAATTTTCTTCTTCTTCTTCTTCTTCTTTCTATTATTATTATTTTCTTCTTCTTATCATCATCATCATTATTATTCTTATTACTATTGGTGTTATTATTATTAATTTTCTTTTTATCTCCAAAATTTGAAGACGTTTCTCCACTAAACATCTTCGTAGCACCAGACAGCTAGAGTCAATTTTCTCCGATGTTTGGGGTCCGGCTCCAATAGCTTCTCTTACTGGTTTTCATTATTATGTTATTTTTGTTGATCATTTTTCCAAATATGTATAACTATATCTGATTTAACATAAATCTGATGTTCTTGATGTTTTCGTATCTTTCAAACTCTTTGTTGGAAACTTCTTCAGTTTTAAAATCAAATTCTTATATACTAACAATGGTGATGAATACATCAAACTACGATTGTTTTTATCTCAACATGTCATCTCCCACTTCACTACCCCTCCACACACCCCAGAATTGAATGGAACTTCTGAACGAAGACACCATCACATCATTGAAACCACCAGATCTCTTTTTCATTTCAACCATTTACCGCTCAAATTGTGGACTTATACGGCCTCAACAGTTGTCTATCTTATCAATCATATGCCTACTCCACTCCTCTCCATGAAATATCCCTATGAAATTATCCATCAAATCGTTCCTACTTATAATAATCTTCATACATTCGGGTGTTTGTGATTCCCTTGGTTACGTCCATATATGAACCACAAATTACAAGCTCGCTATATCCCATGTGTCTTTGTTGGTTATTCTCTCCACCAATTTGCCTACCTCTTTCTTTATCCAAAAACAAACAAGGTCTACACATCCAGACATGTCAAGTTTGTTGACGATCAATTCCCATTTGAAACCCTATCACCATCATCACCTTCTACCGTTCCAGTTGAACCACATCCCCTCTTTACACCTACTCACCAGGTTATCCTTCTTGGTCTCGTGATACCATCCTCCTCTGAAAATGCACTACTACAGTCTGCAGATACTGCAACACCGACTGATATACCTCCTACACGAATCCATCTAATGTCACTCACTCTCAGAACAACATCTTCAAACCTAAAAGTTACAATGTTACCAAATACCCACTTCTCGTTATAGAGGAACCTCAAACCATAACGAAAGCTTTCTAACACCCTCACTGGCTTGCTTTTGCGTCTGAAGAATATGATGCTTTAGTTCAAAATGGCACTTGGGATTTAGTTCCAGCCTCGAAAGCAACAAATGTTGTGCAATGCATGTGGATTTTCAAACTAAATGTAAACCTAATGGGTCCGTTGATCGTTACAGGTCACGACTGGTTGCCAAAGGTTATAGCTAGTGCCTGTGCATCGACTACAAGGAAACCTATTCAACTGATGCCAAACATCCAACGATCAAAGTTGTTCTTACTATAGCTCTCACTTGTGCATAGCCATTATACCAGATAGATGTAAATAACGCATTTCTTCAAGGTCATCTTTAGGAGACAGTTTACATGAAGCAACCTCCGGCCTTCGTTCATGCAGACCTTTCTTTGCATGTTTGCAAATTTTGTAAACCCATATATAGTCTGAAACAGGCACCACGGGCATGGTATATTGAGCTCCGAAAATTTCTTGTTCAATACAGGTTTAAGATAAGTGTTAGTGACTCTTCACTCTTTATTTATCATTTACACAATGTCACCATATATTTTCTTGTATATGTTGATGATTTGTTACTCATAGGGAGTTGCAAATCTCATCTCGGGAAATTCATAGACGCCATCTCCTCCCAATTTTCCTTCAAAAATATTAGTACACCTAACTATTTTCTAGGCATTGAGATCACCCCTACCATCAACGGCCTCTTTTTATCCTAACAACGGTACATCTATAATCTCTTACATAAGTTTAATATGGATGTTGTGAACCCATGTGAAACTCCGTTATGTACCTCCACCGTGTTAAAACTTGATGATGGTACTGTTATGATTAATGGGACCTTGCACCATAGTATTTTCTGAGCTCTCCAATATGTTACTATCACTCGTCAAGATCTAAGCTATGCCATTAACAAGCTCGCTCAATTTATGCACAGGCCATCTGACACACACTTTACACAACTAAAGCGCGTGCTTCCTCACTTACTGGAAAAGCTTTAGATACACTCTCCAGGTCCTCCAATGATCTTATGTAACAACATTGGTGCAACTTATATGTGTTCAAACCCATTATATCATTCTCAGATGAAGCATCTATCCTTGGACTATCATTTTGTCAAGGAATAGGTTTAGATGCAATGTCTTCGAGTTTCGCATATTTCCACTCACGACCAGATCACTGACGCACTTACCAAACCTCTTTCTTGCACCAAGTTTGAACTTTTTCGAACCAAGTTGAATGTCTTATCTCGACACTTCATCTTGTGGAGGCATGTTAAAGAGTCATCTAGATTCATTATAAATTCATTGCTAAAATACCAAAATCTGTTATTTAAGTTTGTTAGAGTCTATTGCTCTCAATTATAAGAGTTTGTTGTACATTCCTCTGTGTATATATTTACTCTTTCCCTGTATCATCAAAGACATAAAGAAACAAACTTTTTTCAACAATCTCAACTCCTTTAAGTTGCTTATGTTTGTGTTGCAAATCCTCCGTGGTTTGCAAGGACAAGTCTAACTTTTCTTTTTACATTCTCAAGAAGAACTGTGACCATTAGGACAAATGAAATGAATAGTAAACTATGCAGTAGGACAAATGAATTTTACAATTCATTTGTCCTACTGCATAGTTTGCTATTCACAAATGATTGTGAATAGTAAACTATGCATTTGTGAATAGTAAACTATGCAGTAGGACAAATGAAATGAATAGTAAACTATCAGTAGGACAAATGAATTGTTGATTTACAGATCGAAACTTTGAGAACTTAAAAAGGGTTTCGGAGAATAGTAACTATTCATTTGTGAATAGTAAACTATCAGTAGGACAAATGATTTTCACAAACTGATATGGGCGCTCCCAGTGATTCTCTAATCAGCAAGCATGCGCATGTGACCGTTTCAAAGAGTGAGCATTGGAATTCAATTGCAGACGTGACAATTATTCATTGAAAGTGATCACCAGACACTAACCACCGTTTCAAAGAGTGAGCAATGGCATTCAATTGCTGACGTGACAATTATTATTGGAAGATGATCACCAGTATACTAAATCAAATTATACTAAACCAAATTGTACAATTATTGGAAGATGATCACCATTTTTCTTGTCATAAAGATCATGCAAAGTTATCTCAAAAGGGGGTGTTAGGATGAAAATGCTGAGGTGTGTTGGAATTTGATAATTGGAATGTTTTACTGAACATACTTCGGTATTTTGGCTATATTTTGATTTATAGATTTCCAAATAAAATGATTCTTATTTTAAATTGAACTAGAGACATTTTTCTACAAATGCTAAGAGCAATTGAATTTGAATTCTGTCCTTAAGGGTCTTTAAATTGAGATTGAAAGTAAGTCTTAGCTTAGACTATAGCATTACCAGGGACATAAATCATGTCTTGTGGTTATTAAATAAACTGTATTGATGTAGACTGAATTAGACTGAGGTATCTTCACCAAAGTTGTAGCTTATTCTCTTAGCTTTAAATTGGTATAAAGTTTGTAATTTTTGGATATTTGAGCTGAACGATATGAGTTGTACAATTCGAGGGTATGATCATGTACTAGCCAAATGTTCAAATAAAATAGTCTATGGTATTGTGAGCGTAACTCATAGAATACTGAATCAAATTAGATGATATTGGAGTCATTAGAAACTTAAGATGTGGTAGAACAATTTTCTAGAACAAAGTGTTGCCTAATTTTGCCATTTATTTTATCAGATTTAGTATGAAAAATTGATCTGTATGTGTATTAGACGAAAAATCTAAAGTGGTCAATGAAATTATGAAATTGTTTTGACATTGTTTTGTTTTGGTCCAATTATAAATATATATGGCATTAATGAAGGCTTTGATATCTGAATGAATTGTTGATAAGGATCACAATAAAGTATCTTGTAATTGTCATTGAACATACATTATGTATATTTTTATAAATACTTGTGCATAAAGGAATATTTATACATTTGTGCAAAAATGTGATATTTGTAAATGTGATGTGTATGTTATAAAGGAGCACATCGGATGCCAGTCGAACATTGCTAGACCATCCAGGCAATAACTTCTTGGAGCGTATTGTGAGTCAACCTAGATGAATTTCCTAGGATTGATTTAATTTGATTTGTTAAGCTTACAATTATTGAACTGCTGTGATTGTTTCTAAATTCCGGACTTAAAGTCCGAGGAGTATATATTTGGGACTGTATTGGAAGTGTTTTGATTTGTTTGATAATTTTGGTTGTATTATGCTATGTGAATTCTCAACGAAAGTTGAATGTCGGACTTAAGTTCGATGATTATGAAATTTTGACCGTGCTTTATACATGATTGTGATATGTGGTAAATTATGAATTGATGCATTTCATAAAATGCATGCTCAGATAAAGACGTTGTGATCGGAGTGGCCAGTATCAAGCACTTGCACGTAGAGCTTTTCTCCGTGATATATGATTTGGCACGTAGAGTTATGCTTCGTGATATATGTTTTAGATTGAGCCCAATGGGCTAGTATTTGTATATGTGATAGGCACTCGATCATAACATTAATAACGAATGTGGAGTCTCATATGCATCTGTGTGTATTTATATATGATCTAATTCGCATTAATTAAATGACATGCCACGACAGTGTGAGTATTTGAAATATTCATGTTTTGTATGAATAATTGTGAAATATGTGATTTGTGTATGTGAATCAGTTGAAATCATCAATGATGGTTTGCTCATTGAGTTCGCAAAACTCATAAAAATTGCAATGTGATTTTTGAGGTGCGAGACAGGAGACTTAGTGTTTATTCTGGATTAGAAGAACGATTTGGACTAAACTATGACTTAGAGGTCTGTTAGCTGACATCAGAGAGTTATAACTTTTATTTTGTAGTTTTTGTATGAGATTTTGTAAATATTCGTCTAATGGAAATAGTGTAGACTTTGTGAATAAATGCAATGAAGGGTTTTAAAATTTGATGGCTTCTGATTATGTTAGATGATGCCATGTGTAAGTTAGATTTGTTTTTGTTCTAACATGCCATTATCATACGATATGTACTTGAATATTCTTGAATGTTTGGGTATGTACCCTATGGTAATGTGATGTTCCATTTTTGGTATCAGAGCATGGTTTGACATCTTTAGAGACAGATATGAATTGAGAAATGATAATTAGTTAGATATTCAGACAGTGATCACACTTTTGTTTGTTATAGGTCACCTTCTATAAGAGATCCAATTGGTGAGTCAGCTGACATGGAGTCTGTAGGAGTCAATGTAGAGTCTCTTGTACTTGATTTTGTTCAGATGCCTCCGAGAATTCCGGAAAGGCGAGAAAGAAGATAGGATAAATTGAGGAAGCAGGAGGCTGTGAACTTCTATGGAAGTACATACTCAGCTGAAACAAAAGAGTAGTTAGAGAGAACGAAAAGAGTGTTCAATCAGATGGATTGTGAAGTATATGAAAGATTCGATTATGCAATCTCACTACTGTAAGGTCCCGCATACCAGTGGTGGAAAACTGTGCCGGGTAGTACCATTAGACCTTGTAGTTTGACCTGAGAGAACTTTCTGAGAGTGTTCCGAGAGAACTACATGCCGAAAATTTACATGGATCAAAAAATGAAAGAATTTTTAGACTTTAAGCAAGGCAGACTCACAGTTGTAGAGTATGAGATAAAATTCAATGAGTTAATGGGATATGCAACTGCATTGATCCCCACTGAAGAAGAAAAATGTTGACAATTTGAGGATGGTTTGAATATGGAGATCAGAATGAGGCTTGTCATTTCTAGTTTGGGCAGTTTTACAGAACTCTGAGCGGCCTCAGTCAGAATTGAACAGTTGTTGAAGGATGGTCAAGGAGAGCACAGACAGGAGGTTAGAGGAAAGAGGTAGGATGAATCTCAGGCTGATTATGACAGAAGCTCTAGAAAGCACCAGAACAGATCGTCTCGATTCCAATCTAGATCGAGACAATCTGGATCCCGATCAATGAGTGGATTTGTTCAGTCTGGGAGGGGTTGAGGACAAACGTCCTCCAACCAGTCTCAACAGCTGCCTGAGTGTGAGTATTCTGGTAAAAAGCATGGCAGTGAATGTTGGTGGGAAACTGGAGCTTGTCTCCATTGTGGCTCGTTAGACCATATGATCAGAGATTGTCCTGAAATGTTTAGATTACAGTCTGGAGTTAGAGGAGGAACAATGGCTGAAGCATCAGTACAGTAGAGTAGAGCTGACAGATCGACATAGAGAGGCAGAGGCAGAGGCAGAACTTAGTCAGTATGACCCAGCGTCAGGACGGAGGTGCGGAGTAACCAGCCACAATCTCAGGCTAGGATCTATGCCATCACCAAACAGGAGACGCATAACTCCCTAGATGTGGTAGCAAGTGTGTTGAATTTTTTTTTTATTTTGAAGCATATGCATTAGTAGATCCAGGATCTACACATTCATTCATCACACCGCATCTAGCATCTAGATTGCATTATGAGCGAGAGATACTGAAATGGGGTTTAGAGGTAAATATTCTAGTGGGTAGTACAACAGTGGTTGGTGAGGTATGTAGAAGATGTATAGTTCAGATTAAACAGGCAGAGTTAGAAGCTGATTTGATCATCTTGCAGTTAAAAGAAATTGATGTAATTCTTGGCATGGATTAGCTTATAGCTCATCGGGCTGTAATGAATTGCTACACCAGGGAAATAGTTCTTGAATTTCCCCACCAGCCGAGAGTAGTGTTTTAAGGAGTTAGTCAGTAGTGCCAGCCTGACTAATTTCATTTATGAGTGTGCTAAAACTGATCCGAGGTGGATGTGAGGCTTATCTAGCCCACATAGTTAATACTTGGAATGAACAAATCATTCAGGATATTCTAGTTGTTAGGGATTTCCTGGATGAGTTTCCTATAAAATTACCGGGTTTACTCTCAGAAAGGGAGACAGAGTTTACTATAGACATTATTCTAAGTATTGCTCCTATATCAATACCCCCATATAAGATGACACCTGTAGAACTGAAGGAGTTGAAAGCCCAGTTACAAGAGTTATTAGATAAGGGTTTCATCAGGCTTAATATGTCACCTTGGAGAGCTCCGATACTATTTGTAAAGAAGAAGGATAGAACTCTAAGATTGTGTATTGATTATCGGTAGTTGAATAAGATCATATTGAAGAATAAATACCCATTGTCGAGGATTGATGATTTATTTGATCAATTACAGGGAGCTCAGGTGTTCGCAAAGTTAGGATGAAAATGCTGAGGTGTGTTGGAATTTGATAACTGGAATGTTTTACTAAATATCCTTCGGTATTTTGGCTATATTTTGATATGTAGATTTCTAAATGAAATGATTCTTGTTTTAAATTAAACTAGAGATATTTTGTTACAAATGTTAAGAAGCAATTGAATTTGAATTCCATCCTTAAGGGTCTTGAAATTGAGATTGAAAGTAAGTCTTAGCTTAGACTGTAGCATTACCAGAGACAGAAATCATGTCCTGTAGTTATTGAATAAACTGTATTGATGTAGACCGAATTAGACTAAAGTGTCTTCACCAAAGTTGTAGCTTATTCTCTTAGCTTTACATTGGTATAAAGTTTGTAATTTTGTGATATCTGAGTTGAACGATATGAGTTGTACAATTTGAGGGTATGATCATGTACTAGCCAAATGTTCATATATACACACTCTGTGGTATTGTGAGCGTAACTCATAGAATACTGAATCAAATTAGATGATATTAGAGTCATTAGAAACTTAAGATATGGTTGAACAATTTTTCATAAGAAAGTGTTGCCTACTTTTGCCATTTACTTTATCATATTTAGTATGCAAAATTGACCTGTATGTGTATTAGAAGAAAAATCTGAAGTGGTCAATGAAATTATGAAATTGTTTTGTTTTGGTCCAATTATAAATATTGTAGCGCCCCCTTACCGTAGAGTACCCACCGGGACGCCCGTGGGTCATTCCGATACATAACCTACGATGAGGGTACACTACGAACGATCATTTCTATAATCCATATGGCATTAAAATAATAAAGCTGTAATATCAAAATCACTAGATTTTTAAAACCGAAAGATTTCCATTTCATAACCTCCAAAACGCAATTTACAAGCTTATCAATATTTACAATCTATACACATATTCCAAAAAGGAACTGATACAAAACTAACTATGTCATCCACAAAAAAGAATCGTCCCAGCTGACTGACCTGTATGCCATCACTTCTCTTGCCAACTAAATTCACACGGCAGGAAAAGTCTAACTATGGAGCTAGGAACCTACTATCTCTGACCTGAAAAATAATTGCAATGTTGGGTGAGTTTGCGAACTCAGCGAGAAACCATCATCGATGGTTCACCCAACTCATGCATATATAAACAATTCATATAATATCGCATATAAGCACATTCTGAATTATCCTATGCATCATCAAATTACACATATAAGGCATATCGCCTTTCACACAATTCACATTTAATCATTCATATGCAGAATGCACATGTGACACTTTTCATTTTATTACGGTGTTGTGACCGTGCGCCTGAGCTCATTAACAGTGAGCCTATGACTCTGAATTACATTGGGCTTGAAGCCCTGATACGTTGAGCCTGTGGCTCTAAAATTACGTTGGGCTCTAGGCCCTGTTGCATTGAGCTTAAAGCTCTGAAATACGGTGGCTGCACCGGTCACAATTGTCATTATCTGATCATACTTTTATGCATGAATGCACATGTTTCAGTGTACAATAATTGTGTCACAACATGATACCGTATATCCAATTTCGCATTAAAACCAATTCAATTTCAATTTTGCACAATTAACACTTCTATATCAAATTCCAGATATTTTGGGTACCTATGGTCTGAAATCAATTAAACACAAACACACAAATCCTTCTTTAACTCCACATGTCATAAATGCATAAAATTAATCACATAAAGGTTGAGAAACTAACTAGGTTACTCACCTCTAACTTTCGAGCTACTGTCGGGAAGTCTCACCTACGTCGGAAGATCGACGCTCCACTTGAGCCCCTATAACAATCAGGATAAACCAACATTACTAATTGCACAATTTCTAATATTCAATAATGCACATGCAGCAAATGCGATGAGTACTATACATGTTATGATATTTCCGACATTATTCCCAATTCTTCCCAAAACAATTCTCTTTTCCTCTAAAAGATAGCAATTCCTAACACCATAATTCAATTTACTAAGTTCTGAACTCTCTAAATTCATACTCCAATTACAAATCACATTCCCCAATAAATCGGCATCCGATTTCGTGAACCATCGAATTCAATTCCGAGTTTCCCTCTTATCAATTCACAATTCTTAATCTCTAAATTTCAATCACTCAAGAACTAATTCAATAAGAATTTAACCTCAAAGTCATTCATTAAAACAAATAACTTCAATTTCAAAAAACTGGCGCCCTCGCCGTGGCGCAAGGTCGCTCACCGCGGTGAGACTACCTCGCCTACGTCGCGGCGTACGCGTAACCTTCATCGCGGCGCGCTCGCTTCTGCTCGTCGCGGCGTAGAATTACACGCTCGTCGCGACGTGCAAGAAGAGAATGGCTTGCCGCGACGTGTTCATCACACGTCGCGACGTGCAAACCCAGAAACACGTCCGAAACCCAGAATTTCTCAGATCTGCAGATTTCTAATTCATCCAATTCTTTACAAAACACTTCCACACAACTCCAAATACTCTAATCTACTAACTCCCAAACTCAATTCCATCTAAAATCAATTATTCCTCAAATACCCAAATCAAAATCAAGAAAATTCTCAAAACTCATATCATCCGAAAATCTTACTATTTTTAAACAATCATAAACTTAATTCAATGATTTGAACAACTAAAGCATAAAGAAGTAAGAACTTACTTGTTTAGACCTTCAAACTACCAAAAATCACTTTAAATCTCGAACCCTGAACTCAATCAACATCCACTGCAAACACCCATAAAAACATCAAACATCAACTTCATCCTACCCAAGCTTAAGGATAGATTTTAGGTGTAGAAGAAAGCAATTAATGAGAAGAAAATAGAAGCAAAGAGCAAAGATGATGATCCACGAAGGAGGAGAAGAAGAACAAAGGAGAAATTTTCTTCCAAAGGCAAAGGAGGATCGTGGAAGGCAAATTCAAAGGGTTTAAGGTTATATACCTAAGGCTTAGGGCATGTTTGGCAAATCTCAAGCCACATGCCTAATTCTTAGGGTCTAAAAATCCGATTCTTATTCTCATTTTCTCTCAATTTCGCAATGACTATAAATAATAAATCTTAAAATCATAGCTCTAATTATCTCGTGCCAATTACCAATCAATTTCGGATTCCGGTTCTAATTTATCAGTCCTTAGGTCATTTTTTCGGTCCGGACCCATAACTCTAAAAATTTCAAAAGAATTCCTATAAATCCTCAAAAATATGAAACACATGATCCTACACTCCAATTTCAATTTTAAAACATCTAGCATTCAATTTTCCACTCCAATTCATCATTCAAACACAATTTATACAATAATCGTAAAATTACCAATTCACACAATTATACCGGGAATATGTCATACATGCAAGTACACTCATATGCTAGTACAATCATAATCATGTATCAATAATTATAGAGGTAAGAATGCATGTGCATGCCAAATTATGAATGCACAAGCCTAACCCAATCCAAATTACCAATATGCCCATCACATCGGTAACGGGATGCTACAAATATACATGGTATTAATGAGGGCTTTGATATCTGAATGGATTGTTGATAAGGATCACAATAAAGTACCCCGGAATTGTTTGATCTATTTTTTTCTGCAAGTGCACAGAATCATCATAGTGTTCACACAGCGAATATTCTAAAGTCGTCTCTCTCAAGGACCAATTCCTTTACCATTCAAATTAAATCTAATTAATTGCATGTTATCAATAACAAAAAATTACTAAAATTGGATAGAGTAGGTTTTGATTGACCGATTACGAGTAAGTAATAACAAGACAAACAAAGATAGGATCTAATTACTGATTTGGAAATAGGGGGAGGGGTTCCCCAATTGAAAGACGTACTCGAACAATAAGAATTCGATTGAATGCAGGCTAAGAAAACTGTAGCACTATTATACCCATATCCTTTCTCAAGGTACAAGGGAGTATTCAGCTAGAAACATCCATTTCTCAATGTGATAATTCTCTAACCAAATCCATTAAGCATAAGCCACTTTAAGTTCTCACCCTAGCTTAGGTTATTTCTAACTCTAAATCCAAGATGTTCACCTTCCTAAGCATGAATCATGGTTAACTCTCCAGCATACCCAATGATTCCTAAACAAGCATCTATGGAGATCAAGCATAGAAACAATTAATGAAGTTCAAGGAAGATGAACATAGCCCAGAAATTTTCATTAAAAACATCCAATCATCCATATCATACAAAGCTCCCTTCCAATAGGCTACATCTCTCACCCTAAATGAGGTTTAGCTCCTGCACATTTCAAAAAAAGACATACATACAAGAATGGTCAACATTTAGAAAGAGTAGAGAGAGAGAGTAGCAGGGGAACAAGCATAGAAACTTCAGATCCTTGGGTTCCTCCCAAAAATCCCCCTTTCTTTCCCTTTTTGTTGTGCCTCCAGAAGCAGTTATCTCTTGTCTTTCGTCCAGCCCCTCTCTTTAGGTCTAAACAGTTGGTATTTATAGTTCACACACTCCAAAAAAAATAACTTCATGAAATAGGGGTCTGCTGGCCGCTCATGTCCGTTAAACGGACTTGTGTGTTCGTTTAACGGACAGCTACGGGTCTGGCAGGGCTGTTCTGTCGCTTGATGTCCGTCAAACAGATATGTGTGTCCGTTTAACGGACCTTCTCGGGTCTGAAATGCCTTCTTGCCAATTGATGTCCGTTAAACGGACACACGACGGACCTTCTCGAGTCTGAAATGCCTTCTTGCCAGTTAATGTCCGTTAAATGGACATGTGTGTCCGTTTAATGGACATGGCCCATTTTAGCACTTCTATGCCTTTGACCGTCCATTTGTCATTATTTCTTCTAGGAGTCTTCTCGGAAGTTGTAGGGCTCAGAATTCTCCTTTCAATCATCTTAGATTGGCTTTGATTCGGCATCCCCAAAGGAAGTTAAGCCCTTTTTCTCCTAAAATCAACTGATTGTACCTATTAAGTACAAAATCAAAATGTGAGCGAATTAATTTAATAAAACTTCAATTCCAAACAAAAATAAGTCAAATTGAATATAAATCATTCCAAGATCATCTACAAAATTTTGACTTATCATTGTCATTGAACATACATTGTGCATATTTTTATAAATACTTGTGCATAAAGGAATACTTATACATTTGTGCAAAAATGTGATATTTGTAAATGTGTTGTGTATGTTCTAGAGGAGCAAATTGGACGCTAGTTGGACATTGCTAGACCATCCAGGCAATAACTTCTTGGAGCGTAGTGTGAGCCAACCTAGATGAATTTCCTAGGATTGATTTAATTTGATTTGTTAAGCTTCCAATTATTGAACTGTTGTGATTGTTTCTGAATTCCGGACTTAAAGTCCGAGGAGTATATATTTGGGACTGTATTGGAAGTGTTTTGATTTGTTTGGTAATTTTGGTTATATTATGCTATGTGAATTCTCAATGAAAGTTGAATGTCGGACTTAGGTCCGATGATTATGAATTTTGGACTGTGCTTTATACATGATTGTGATATGTGGTAAATTCTGAATTGATGTATTTCATAAAATGCATGCTCAGATAAAGACGTTGTGATCGGAGTGGCTAGTATCAAGCGTTTGCACGTAGAGCTTTGCTTCGTGATATATGATTTGGCACGTAGAGCTTTGCTTCGTGATATATGATTTGGCACATAGAGCTATGCTCTATGATATATGTTTCTGACTGAGCCCAATGAGCCAGGATTTGTATATGTGATAAGCACTCGATCACAACATTAATAATGAATGTGGAGTCTCATATGCATATGTATGTGTTTATATATGATCTAATTCACATTGATTAAACGATATGGCATGACAGTGTGAGTATTTGAAATATTCATGTTCTGTATGAATAATTGTGAAATATGTAATTTGTGTAAGTGAATCCGGTGAAGTCATCAATGATGGTTCACTCATTGAGTTCGCAAAACTCATAAAAATTGCAACGTGATTTTTCAGGTACGAGATAGGAGACTTAGTGTTTATTCTCGATTAGAAGAACGTTTTGGACTAAGCTATGACTCAGAGGTCTATCAACTGACGTTAGAGAGTTATAGCTTTTATTTTGTAGTTTTTGCTATAACCTATATGAGGTTTTGTAAATATTCGTCTAATGAAAATAGTGTAGACTTTGTGAATGAATGCAATGAATGGTTTTAAAATTTGATGATTTCTGATTATGTTAGATGATGCCATGT
>JANITW010123472.1:0-16220 GCA_027564335.1 Erythroxylum williamsii | reverse complement strand
AAAATTTACCTTTAAATTATACTCAGAACTCAGAAGACAGAATCGTAAAATTTTTTGCTGCTAATTTTTGAGTTTGAGTACTTTAAATATATATATTGATAAAAATAAAACAATTAGAAGGTACAAGTATAATTCAATATTTCATGACTATTTATAAGCCTTAGGACCACAAAATTGCCTTTACTTTTTTTTTTGTTATAATAACGTTATAGTCATTAAATGACTGTAACGTTATAGTCATTAAATGACTGTAACGTTATAGTCACCTACAACGTTAAAGCCAAACGAGAAGTGTCTATATGCCAGAATTTACGACCTTGAAGTCTTGAAGATGGATTTAGTGTATCCATTTAGTCCAAAGTGTTTCTTTGTTTGTAACCTGCCAAGCTTTAACGTAGTAAAGTTATTTAAGGAGGGGGCTGAGGGGCCCCCTCTTATAAAGGGCCCTGCTTATCCTCCTCCAAAATCTAAGACTCTCATCCTCACTGAACCTATAATGCTACCTTTCCTTGTTTGACTGACAACGCCTTCTTATTTTAAACATGTAATTTTCGCTTGTCAAGGGTACCCTCTCAGTTGAATCAAGATCCTCTTCTGTCTCATGAAATCTCAGCCATTTATTTTGCAGGACTCACACAGGGTCCACGCGGGACCTACACAGAACCCACATAAATAAACGGCTGAGATTCATTAGACACAATAAGACACCATAATATTAGACAGGAGATCTGGACTCCCCTCAATTGCCTATCTGTTTTGTATAACTTTCATAATTATTTTTTTAATTCCATTTTTCTATTTTAAAAAAAAACAATGGGCAATAAGTTCTACTTGGCTTTAACAGTTTGTTACGTAGATGATTCTTGTAGTTTTATTATTTTAATATTAATTTTTTATTTCTAAAAATTATTATATATTTCACAAGATTTGATTTTTGTTTTTATGCGTAATCTGTCACGTTTACATTACATAATATACGAGTTTGATTGTTGTTATTTTTCAAAATACTAGTGTTATTTATATAGGAGACAATTATTTGAGAGTTAAGTGATCTCAAGATTAAAATTCAATAATTTGGACAGAATCTTCCTCCTCCACCAATCATGCCTCCCTATTTTTGGAACAAGAGATGAATGAGATTAGCCACTTTCAAATATGTGGTGTGCAAAACGAATTGAATATTAAAATTCAACTAATTTTAGTCAATGAGAATGAAGATGAGATCGGAGCCATCGTTTACGCAGCAGACATACAAGAAATTCTTGACTATATAATAGCTTTGAATTTTATTATCAACTTTCGCACAAAATATATGTTGATTTTATCATAACATAATATTGAATATAATAAGTCTTTTTTTGGAAAAAAAATTATTCTTCAGTAAAAGTAACAGATAATTCATACGAATTTGATGGAGTGTTATTTTTTAAACAAATTAAAAGCTCTCATACTGTCTTAAAAATTGAACCATTCGATAAGATTAATGACTTCCAGTATAATTTACCACGCATGTATAAAAAATTACACGGTTAGATAGTTGATGCCTGCAGAAAGAGAGAGACATGTAACAAAACTTGTCATTCTTACAACAGTTAAACAATGTAACCGAAAGTTATCATTTTCGCTTTGTCTTATCATATCCCCACGTTATGCACAGACAAATGGGTTCACATCAGTTCTGTCACGAGGTTGCACATTCAACAACCTTTGGAGCCTCGTCATGATTAATCTCTTGGACTCTAAGACTGTCCATAAAATCAAATTAATCTATAACAACAGGAACTGTTAGCAACTTCAAGTCGTACAAAGATGTTTAAGAACAAGGACTGTTAGCAGCTTCAGGTCGTACTAAGATGTGCCGAATAGCCCGCACGAATAGCTTGGTTGGTCAACTAATAGGATCAATTGGAACAAGATTTTAGGTTCGACTTCTAGTAACAGGAGACAGTAGACCGCTCTGTTAAGAGGCTGACCAAAATTATACCGTAATTCAGTCCTTCAATGGTAATCGGGTCTACGACTCGGGACTTTTGGGATTGTGGATCAACCTTTAGAACAAGATGTGCCGAATAATTATTATGATTTGATTAAATTAATTTTATTTATTATAAAATATTTATTATTACATTAAAATAATTTAATTAATATCGTATGATAATCTCTTAACCATTTTTATATTAATATATCAACGTCGATGTTTCTGCTTTGCTTTTTGCATGTGAAAAGGATCAACATTCTTTTGCAATCACGGACTGGATTCTAACTTAACGCGGGTTGTTGCTATTGTCCTATATGAAATGCCTCCCATAAATGGTCAAAACCAGCACTTGACATTTTTTTTGACAAACTGATTATTAATAATAATCCGAAGAATAAACGTCCATCCTTTATTGGATCATCCTGACGCGCTCTAACCATCTGACTGGCTGGTTACTAACAGGACCACAAGTCGGATTGATGAAACTTAGACAAAATTTCGTGGAATCAACTTTCTCCGACTTAATGAGTGAGAGTGAGTTAGGTACCTTGACTAGTTAATCGCTCATGAAATGGTCGGAAATGCTTTGGATCGATCATCAAAGTTCAAATCTTTTATTGTTTAGGATTACTAATATCTGAGAGGAAGACATGAAATCAAGGGGCGAGCCAATTATTGGTATTGCTACTTAGGCCCGACTCTACTTAATATTTCATTGAATATCTGCCAGATACTCCAAATTAAGATCCAATAAGCTAGTTTGTAAAACCACCTTTCCCATTTGGTGGACCAAAGTTTCAAAGCGATGTTGCTGAAGTGTGCATGAACAATCAAAAACTCGTATGCTAAAATGAGCAAAACAATGACTTGTGATAGCGAGAAAAAGATACTAGGATGGTGGTTAAAGAATCACTGACAGATAAAAGAAAATAATGAGCAAAACATCACCATCCTATAATAATTGATACCATTTGATCTCAAGGGCTCATTCTTTTGCTGTGTTACTACGCATCTATGAATTACGTCAGGGTAGGGCTTATAATGCTTTTTAGTAAGTTCACATAAGCAACAAGCAATAAAACATAAAACATAACATCTACTTCAAACAGAAGATCGAAGTTTTCACTACATAATTCCTTGTGATAGCTAAACCCCACTTCAGTTTTCCCATTTAAATGCTTAAACAGAAGCACCAAATGGGAAAACATAACTTATTTATGATAATTAAGCCCATAACATATAAGACGATAAAAAGTAACGCTTTAAACAACCGACAAACTCAGACTTGAACTAGAGAAACAATTTTGCCACTATCGCCACTGAATTAAAATGGACTTCTTTCGTGATTGCAAACTTTGAAAAGAAAGGGACATGCATGTTTACGGACATTGGAAGCCACGGGGCACATTCCTTGAGCAGACATTTAGAAGCAAGCTCAAAGAGAGGGGAATGTTAAGGTTGATACCCAAGATGTTAGCTCTGATGGCAGTGCAAAGGCAAATAGCAGCCTCAAGATCGACGAGCCCTTGGATCAGAGAACAGCAAGGTCGCACTGGTGGATTGCCAATGGTAACATTAAGTAATGAACCAAGCACATCCGCACATATACCTAATTTAAGAGCATCCCTAGGGCATCTTCCCCTATTGCCACCGCCTCCACCACCACCGCCACCACCACCACCGCCTCCACCCCCACCACCACCTCCTCCACTACCACCACCGCCTCCACCACTACCGCCTCCGCCACCACCACGACCACCACTGCCTCCACCGCTACCGCCACCACCACGACCACCACTGCCACCACCGCCTCTGCTACCACCACCACCGCCACTGCTACCGCCGCCTGAGGGAGGGCAACCTCCACCACATGCAGTGACAAGGGAAAAGAAAAGAAGGTTGAGAACCAAAAAGAGGGCAAACGAAGTTGAATTGGAAGCCATAATAGTGAATGAAATCGTATTCACTCTTTGGAATGAGTAAGAATTAAGTTGGAGCTGTAGTGTAGCAAATAGGAGGGAAAATGTACTTGGTGCGGAGTTTTACTAGCTAGAGTAGGGTTTATATAGAGCCCAGTGAGGTGACAGGACAGGGTAGAGGCAGATATAAACAGAAAATAATTAAGAAATTTGAGAATATAAAAGAGAATAATACGTGTAGTTGTTAACTTTTGTCAACGTTAGTTATTAAATTAAAATTTTATTTTTTAAAAATTTTATTTGTTATTATATTATTAATGACGATCACAGGTCTTAAATTTTTTTTCTTTAAAAAAATGATGACTCCTAACAACATGAACCTATAAAGAAAAGTGATAGTATAGTATCTTTATTTTAGTGGCCTTCAAAAAAAAAAAATAGTGGCCTTTATAACATTTATCTCAACTATTACAAACTAAAATACTCTTTCATATTATAAATGATATTATTTATACGTAGGAGTAATTATTACATATTGACTACGATAAATAATAAGGATGTGGAAGCAAAAAAGAAAAAAAAATCCATGTAACCTTTTTGTATTCTTGGCTTTTATAGCTGGCAGTGAACAGACAGTTTTAGGTTGAAAGTGTTGGCAGCTTGCGGGATGGAGTCTCGCAAATTGCCATGTTATGTTAGTTCCCTTCAAGGCATTATTCTTAGTCCATATCTAGAGTCCAGACGCATCCCCAGTAATTTCGGCTTGGAAGTCCTTACCAAAATCAGATAGTCAGGAATTAAGGTTATCTGTTTAATATTACTCTATCTTATTCTGTATCATAAAATCTTAATTATTTATTTTGTGAGATTCACGCGAGGTCTACACGGGACCTATATAAGATCCATATAAATAAACGGTTAAGATTTATTGGACACAATAAAACACCATAATATTAAACAGGAGATCTGGACTCGATAATCAGAGTTTCAATTTTGAGAGAAGGCAGTATTTACACAAAGGTATTTACATCCACAATATTATACTTTTTGGGACGTTGCAATTATTATGTACTGTAAATATGTTGTGGAACGACCAATGTTTTAAATTACAGTTACAATCCAACATGTTATTGTGAATTATTGTATTTGTAATTTTTATGATGACATCATCTATAATTATCATAATTATTTGTAGCCACATTTTAATCTCCAATTTATAATTTAAAACTCTAACACGATTGTAATCGCAGTTATTTGTTGTGGAAGTATTGGCTACAGTTTACTATCGATATTACTATTATTTATAGATATGTAACAATGATGAAATTATTGGAATGACTTCATAATAACATGAATAGGAAATCATACATTGTCTTAATTGATTTAAGAAAGAGTTTTGAATTGCACTTAATAATTTTATGTCATCAAGTTTACAAAGAGAAAGATCGAAATTATAATAACTTATCAAAATTTAACTGAGGACAAATCAAGTGATCCTCGCAAAAGACAGATGAGATGCGTGTAAGAAATTAAATAAGATGATGTTTGTACAATAATAAAGCTGAAGGATCGAATCAGATGATCTATCAAAAGTGAAAATTATTTCATTATAATCATTATTTAACTAATTTATGATCTACCAAAAATGATTGTAATCATTATTAAACTAATTTTTTTAACACACTTAATTTTATTTGTGTCTACAAATTTCTTTTGTAAAAAAAGAATTTATTTCTATTTTAAATCAATTAAATTAAAATTTACCGCATGACATAATTAATTTGTAATCAACTTTACTAATTAAGGAGGATTTCAAAAAAAAAAAAATTAAGGATGATTTAGCTAATAAGTGTAGTCTTGAAACTTTACTATGAGTTCGCAAACACTTCTAAAGTTCATGAAAGACTCTAAATTCTTATAATAGAAGGGTCCAACTCGTTTTAAAGAGATATAATTCAAGCTACTGAGTGACTTGAAACTTTGCTATAACCACAAGTACTTCTAACGTTCAAAATAGTTGGAAGTTTTGTAAACTCCAAAAAAATAAAGTTAAGTGACTTTCACGAAAGGTAAGCAAGATGTACGTGTCAAATCAAGCGATATTCACACAACACTAAGACTCAAAGATAAAATAAGTTGAGTCTTCGAGACTTCATAATAATAATTACTAGATTAATTCTGTAATAAATTATATTTTGAAAATTAAATTCCAACATAAAATTTGTATCTACTAAAAGAATGTAAGAAAATAACATTTGTTCTTTACGAAAACAAGTTTTCATAAGTTACATTTGAATTTGTTAAGAGGATGAAGCAGACGAAAAAAAAGTTGGAGGGGCCAATTGAGTGTCATTAATAAAATAATTGAGACTTTCATAATTTAGAAGGGTCACAAATTATATCTTCCAAACTAAATAACTTTTGGAAGTGAGTTTAATAGAAAAAGATTGATTGAAAATAAAAGGAGAGAGAGTGAAAAAAAGAATAATAGCATTGGAAGAACCCATGATATTTTATCAAATGTGCTGTTCTAATGCCATGCCAATAATAAAGAAAAATAATATTTCTCATATATTATTTTATATGAGTATATCAATGTTTAAAAAGACATAAGATAGGTTGTCATATGAAGGTTACGAATATTTGAAATATGAATAAAATTGTATATATTTAAAAAATATATGAAGATGACGTGTGCTTAAATTTATAAAATGAGGATAAAGATTATCTTAACAAATAAGAAGTAAAGTTGCTGAAATTGATAGCAATATAGTTTCATTAACTTAAAATATTTCTAATAAGTTTAGATGTATCAAAGACCATGACTATTGAAATTCATCAACACTATTATTCCATGATGGGTATCAACCTTGGAGGATTGAAGGATTTTCCTTAATATAAATTTCCAAATGTTATGACCATTTATTTAACGTAAGTAAGTTCACTAAAAATTAATAAGAAAAGCTAAAGATAAATTGAACTAGCATGAGATTTTCTGGATTCAGAACTTAAACCCTAAAATATCTTTTCTAATATGGCTAGCCATAAAAAAAAAGCCCTAACCATAAAGGACATAATTAATTTTTTTAATATCCAAGACATTTATATGTTGTGCAAGGTTAAAAGAGAGACATCAACACACCTATTTTTTGAATGTAGCTACACTAAATGGATATGGGACAAGATACAGGACAAATGATCTACTTACAGAAAACTTTTTTACTATGAAAGTTTAGTTAGATGGTTATAGAAGTATAAAATAGTAAAGAAGGAAGAATGAGCTATCAGTATAGTAGGCGTGAGATCTTACATCTATAAGATATAAAAAGAAATGAACTACATAAATTCCTAAGGAGTGGGGAACACTAAAGAAAACTTGCTAGTGGAAACTATACAATGGATCAGAGAGCCGTTAGCTTATCTCTGAGACTAATATGCAATCATCTTAGTATAATTACATAATGAAGAATCCTTGAACAAAAGTTCGATAAGAAGCAAGAAATAGTGACTTTAACCCTTTAATCAAGTGGTAACTGGAAGGTTTATGTAGAGTTGAAAATGTTGTTATATGTCAGTCGGTAATGGTTTTGTAACGTAGTTATGACGATAGTAGTGTTTTTATAATATTTAGCTCTTAAATTGTGTTTGTACCAAGAACTTTTACCCTTTTAAAAGTTTTTAATAAAATTTTTAACTTTTCAAAAAATATTTAACGTAAAGCCAAGCTTGTATATAAAGATATATACTAACATGTAAACTCAACATGGTTGAAAGACTAAGCTTTTTGGATTATCATCGCGCCTTGTAGTATACATAAGATTGTAGTTTATGGCTTATTTATAAGTCTTTGATTATTTATAATGTACTTAAGTTGCCTTGTAATCTTAAAATTTTTGCTTTAGTTCCTGAAGAAATATTGCATGTCTATATCATAAGCTTCAGCACTGTAATTTAGTTTTAAAATAACTTTCACATTGAATTTTTTAGAGTATGTTATTTCAATAGGATGTTATTCAATATATCAGTGCTCAGATGATATACAAAAGGATGTAGAAGGTAATTACTTTTTGTCTTATTTTTAAAATAATGAATGGTATGGTAAATTCATATAAACAATTAAAAAAACACAAAATAAAAAATGAGAAGGAAAGAGATCAAGAAATTTATTGTGGTTTCTCCAAATAACCATTATAGTCTATATCAACTCCACAAGCTTTACTTGAGAATTTGCTATCTTCATCCTTTGATGGATGAAGAAGGTCCTTTCAGACAACATCATTTTTATCACAGCTAAAGAGGAATCATTACACTCTTCTTATTTTATCACAAATGAAGAGAAATCCTTTACAACTATTGCTCAAGGTTAATAAAAACCATTATAATGTATCATAAATTATTTTCTTAATTATTACATTAGCACAATCAAATACAACACAAAACATCCCTTACTTGTTCACACCAATGAACTAGGACTATTATGCAATACATACATTCAGACAAATGCTCTTTTTAACCTCTCAAGTTCTTAGGAACTCTCTAGTATGCCAAATTCTTCACATAACTCAATTTTAGTCTATTTATACTTAACTAACTAACTAAGGATAAGGTTACAAAAATGATTTCAATGTTATTTTAAATTTTGAGGTGCTTGGTTCCTTCTTGTACTTTGCTTTTCACTTGAATTTTATTGAAACTCTCTTGAATTACATATATGCGGTCCAGTTTGTTTATTTTCTTCCTCTTTTGATTGCTCAAATGATTTTTTTGGTTCTTTTAGTGTATTTGTCCTTCTGTTGAACTTAATTTTTAACTTATTGTTTAATTTCATTTTTACTTTTCATTTATTTGGCAACTTGAAGAGGAAGTCCTTGAAATTGAGAAAATAATTTAGCATGAGCCAGCGCAAATTTATACTGTCACAAGAAAAAGAAGAACCAATAGTAAAGCAATTGATATCATTTTCGTTAATATGGACGTAATAAGTGCTTTAACTGAAAATGTTTATTAATCTTGTGATTAAAATAAATAAGAATTTCCTCTTTTTTTTTTTTGTTAAAGATTACTTTACACTCAATTGCAAGATTGAAGGGTACTTGCTATCGCTTTCATTCTATTTTTGTTTCACTATATCAGACAAATTAATTGAACATTTGTTTCTCTTCATTTAAATTATGTTATCTTTGAACTTCATTTCTTGATATCACTTTCGGCATTCCCAATTGCCTAGTGGCGAAGAGACCTTCTAACCTCCTGGCCCGATCTTAGTAAAGTCGCTTGTGCCCTCACAGGTAGTTTGGTTGGCTAATTAATAGGGTCAATTAGAACAAAGTTCTTAGTTTGACTCTTGATAATGGGAGGCATGGATCGTTTTGTTAGGAAACTGACCATTATACCTTGATTCAATCCTCCAGCAATAATAGGCCTGCGATTGAGGCCCTTAAAGTTAGGGATTCAATCTTTTAAAACAAGTAAAGTCGCTTGTGAGTTGTGATCACGGGGCACCTCTGGAAGCCACCGGGGGCTCCACCGAAGATTTGTTTCAAATCAACATCAGTTTGGCCAATTTCAACTAAAACCGTTGTCATTATTTGTTTATTTTTCTTCTGTTCATACATCGTGGAACCTCTTTTGTGCGCACTACTCAAGATATTCACTTGTGTCAAAATCACCCTTGGAACTAATGTAGGATACCATTCTTCAATTTCTTCGATAAGTAACCACAGATCATGATTATTATCAATCTTAGCGATTTTTATCCTGTACTGGATGTGACTCGTCCACCGCAGAATGAATTTATTATTGTATAATTCACACGCTTTAAAACCAAAATGTCAATTTATGAATCTCGTTTCCTGTACTTGACGCCATCTTTGTGATTGTTCTCCACACTAAACTGGTTTTGCTTTATGGTAAAAGCTTGTTTTGTTTGCAAAATTCAGAGCTTCCCGCGGCAGGCCGGCCCACATGTTTCGACAAGTTGCCAGTAACGAAACGGTAGGATTTTCCAACTTACTATGATTGCTGGAAGAAGTCGAAACCAATGAAATAACCCATCAAAATTTTACCATTCTTGATTGTAATCTACGACTTCTTAGATTAGTTTCAGAACTAATGAGACAATCGTTCGTTGACTTGGGATATGTAGCATATCTATGTTACTGCCGACAAAGTCTACTTGGTTAAAGGAACCGAGAGATATTCCCATGTTTGATTAAATTACTAGAGACTTTCTTTTGGTATAGAAAGTATGAGAAACTTTGTCAGTTAATGAAAATTCTTCCTCGAATCTTGGGCAGGTGTGGAGGTAACTTCCGACGAAGGATACAACCTAAAGATAGAATCACATGCATGTTAACTAGCTCTCTGACTTGCATTAGCTTCTAAAGAGTAGTTTGAATTGAAAAGAAAGATCTGGAGAAATATGTAAATTTAAGATTATAAAACAATTGAAACATCATATTGGCTTGAAACGAACTATTTGCATAGTTCGATATGATGAGTAAATTATAGCTGAAAACATAAAGATTGCACAATAACATTATTTGTCTTCCAAACTTTTTTTTTTTTTTGGGAAAGTAAAGTTAATAACCGTACAATCTTATTTCAATAGTATTAATAATCTTTAATATTCAAAATATAGTTTAGTTTGTCTGACTTGATACATTAAGTATTATAAATTTAAAATACAGGCAATTATCTTGAGATAAAAGAGAGAGTTTACAAAATATAATTTTATTTTTTATTCTATAATGAAGGTGATATATTATGTATCTCTTTTAGTTTCATATATTTTTTATATGTTTTAAAATTTAACATATATAATGTTCCATGCCATCATAATTAACGGAAATTTTGAATAGAAATTATAGACATTAATCTAAAATTTGAAAACAATATTTTTTAAATCTCTTTATCATTAAAATTTATCCTTAAAATAATTAAAAAATATTGGATAAGTTTGATAATTTGTCATTATTGAAGTAAATTTAGAGTTTGTGCTCTATTTTAAAAAGAATTTCGTGTTAAAATTTACGATTTTCATAAATATTATAAATTTCTAGAATACTGATCCTACATATAACTAAAAAGTTTATATGATAGTTAACTATTCAAGATAATTTAGGATACTTATGTTCAATTGTACTAAGATATTTATACAGCAAATTCTTCCTAAAAAATTAAAAATAACACACACGCATATGTACACGCACACTAGCTTAACAAAAATGATAATATTTTATATTTCCGTCATTAATACTCCTGCAACTTAAAAAGCTATATAATTCAATTATATATTCCCATTACAGTAATATCAAACATTGCCCCTTAAATAATGAACATCAAATCAAGTTTAAAGTTTTTCTTTCTAAACTTTTAATTTATAAACTTGACAAGTGATAAAAGGACAATCTTCAAGGCCGAATTTTTTTAATATAAAGTTAATATAACACAATTTATCGTGAATGACTCGTATACATGGACATGTAATTTAAGAGTTTGGGATAAAAACAAGTACTTCTTTGAAGCCTTCTAGGTCGATATTATATGAGACATAGCGATGATGACTCGGGGTATGTCCTTTCTAAAAATAAGAGATAAAAGCACTGGTGCGTGGATATGTTGATATGGTGGAGATGTTTTCAAAGGGAGATATGATTTGTAACAAGTCATTTACATGACACAGCTGTAGCAAATTGACTACAATTATATAGTCCCATAGTAATATTATTAAAAGAAACTCAAATAATGGAGATTAAATCAAGTACAAAGTGACTCCAATTCAAGCCTCATACTTGACAAGGAATGAAAGGACAATTTTCAGGGCCTATGCATATCCATGGATATATCCATAAACTTTCTATACGATTAATGCTCCACGCTTTTAAGGCACAACAATTTCAAATAATCAATCACAGTACAGTCTACGACATTATACTTGTCCCTAGATACGTTAAATCACATTGCACTATAGCAACTAATTGCCTCATAATCTTTACTGGGACATTTCACTAAATATTACCACATCTCCAATTTAAAACGATATGATTAATACTTAAGCTGAGCAGTTCTCCAATCGTCTCTTTCACAATCATCAGTCATACTATTCACACATTTTCCTCAAACATTTGTCAAAGCTAAGACCAGGAAATCTTTGAAAATTTCTGGATAGATCCAGCACTCAGTTAATTCTCAATAATTCCAAATTCCGAATACATATATTCCTTATACCCATAATCAATTCATATAACTCTCTAAAGATCGATTGTCTCCAATGAGAAACAACGTTCTCTTAACTTTCTCAGTTCCATCATAACACATTCTGACACATGTTCCTTTACACTATATCTATTTTCTTCTTACAATTCAGTAACCCTATTACACAGTTGGATTCTTCATGTTAACGAAATACACATTTTCCTCAGTAACAGATTCTATCTCTTACACATAAATTTCCACTAGAATCAGGTCTCCCAATAACAACTTTTCATTCATCTCAAATTTATTTCCAAACTATCCCTTTCATTTCTAAATTCTTCAGTTATAATCATCTGTTTGACTCCGGTATCCACTACGTGAGCCAGGTGGCCTCACTACGTCCCTACATCACTCTCAGGGCACTCAAAATTGTTCGGTCGATCTGAACTAGGCGCTCCATAAAGGCCTTTCCCAATACAGTCGTACTTCCTAAAGGAGTACTAACACTAACCCATACAGTAATCTCTGTCTATCCTCATGCAGTCTATATGCTACATGCAGTGCAATAAAGAAAAGAAACAAATCCAATATCCAATAATACATATGCTTCAAAACCAAAATTAGAAGCATACCCGCTATAGCGTCCGGGGAATCCTGGGCCTCATGCCGAGTCATGGCATAGACCCTGGCCTGAGGTTGCTGTCTGTTGTCCAGACCCTCAGACCTCACTGCTGATCCCTCTGCGCGACCTCGACCTCGACCTCGGCCTCGGCCTCTCCATCTGGATCCACCACCACGGCTCTGCTGCACCGTGGTATTGTTACCAGATCTTCCAGTCATAGTAGACTGGGCTCTCATAGTCTCTGGGCAGTTCCGAACTAGGTGGTCCATAGAGCCACATCTCAAACAAGCTCCAGACAGCCACCGACACTCTCCACTGTGCCTCTTGCCACAATGCTCACATAGAGCAATAGACTGCCCTGAACCTCTGGCACCACTGCCTTCACCACTACCAGTCTGTGCGAAACTGTCTCTCTGCTCATGACCGGACTGTCTAGTCCCTCCTGAGGATCTAAAGGATCTGCTCTGGCGCCTGCTATACCCTCTACTCTCATTGCTCTGACTGTCACGGGGTCTCTTATTCCTGGTCTCCTGACCAGTCTCAGTCACATTCTGCCTCAGTAACTGTTCTATTCTCACCGCGGCAGCCCTCAGCTCAATGAAACTACCCATGTCAGACCTGGCCAATCGGGTACGAATCTCCCAATTGAGTCCGCTCTCAAAACGCCGACACCTGTCAGCCTCAATAGCAATCAGTGTCGAGGCATATCCTATCAGTTCATTAAACTGTACCTCATAGTCAGCCACAGTCATCTGCCCCTGCCTCAGTTCTAAGAACTCTTGTAATTTCATTTCCAGATAGATCTTGGGCATATATTTGTCCCGGAAGGCCCTCAGAAAATCATCCCATGTCAGTGTATAGGGCCTGGTGGTACTGCCCGGGACAGTCCTCCACCATCGGTATGCAGGTCCCTGTAGAAGAGAATACTATTTTAGTAATGTTAGGGAGCAAAGCGGTCCCAACAGTGGAGATTACTTAGACCTTTTATGAAACATTGAGGTGTGAATCACACTTTTAGCCGACATTACCTTATATGTTCGTAAGTTTTCTCATTATGATATATGTTCATAGATTTTCTCATTATGATTTTTAAAATAATTCTTAAACTTGAAATTATTAAGGTATCTCATATAGGAATTGACACATCGGAAGTAGTTAAGTAGAGATTTTAGGTTAATCTCTTATCCAAATCCAAGCATAAAACTTAGGATTTAATTAACAAAAGAAAGACAGTTTCTCTAAGGCAAATTTTCTGCAGAAGCTTGTATTAAAGGCAATGTTTTTTTTGTCTCCAAAACATCTGTTAACTCTCCCTTTTATATCCCTAAAGTGACACATGAGAATCCTAATTCTAGTGTGAAAAAGATTGATTGAAATCCTTTTCTAAAACTAACTTATTGCCTTTTCTTGCTGGACAAGAAAACCTACCTAATTAGGAAAATTAAAATAAATAAAATAGAAACAAATCCTAATAGGTTGAGGATAACATAAACAAATCCTTAAGGGTTCAATCCTTTATTAGTCCCCTCCACTTGAAAAGAACTCAACCTTGAGTTGTCATCAGGACGGAGCTCTTCTTCGCCATAAAAAGTCATATATATTAGTAACATTAAAAGTCTTTGAAATTCCCATCTCCTCAGGCAAATTGATAATATAAACATTGTCGTTGATTTTATTTAGTATCTCATAAGGACCTTATTTCTTCAGCTTCAATTTGTTATAGGTTCCAATCGGGAATCTTTCTTTCCTTAAGAAAATCATCACTTTGTCACCTTCTTGGAAAGTTTTAGACTTCCTGTGTTTGTCGGCTTGTTCTTTATATTTGGCATTAGTCCTTTCAAGTCTCTCTCAAACCTCCTCTTGCATAATCTTCACTTGTTTGGGCATATTTTTAGCTGCTATGCTTAAGTTTGGTAACTTTGGAAGTTTTATCAGATCAACAGTACTCTTCGGAAATTTCAAGTATGCTAAGGAAAATGGTGATCTACCAATAGCACTATGGACAACACTATTGTAGGCAAAATTTGCTTGAGCTCGAGCTAAATCCCATTGCTTAGGCTTGAGTCCGCAAATAGTCCTCAATAGACTTCCAATAGTCCTATTAAGTGACTTAGTTTGACCCTCTATTTGTGGATAAGCAAGCTACTAAAGTTTAAAGAAGTATCAAACATCCTCCACAAAGTTCTCCAAAAGTGACTAAGAAACTTCGAATCTCGATCAGATCTAATGGATTTAGGAATTTATGTGCCAACTTGGAAAATCTATTAACTACCATAAAAATATAATCAACTCAACTTTGTGTTCTAGGTAATCTAAGGACAAAGTCCATAGCCAGGTCCTCCAAAACATCTTTTGGGATAGGGAGTGGCTTATAGAAACCAGTATTATAGGATCTTCCTTTAGAAATCTAACAAACATAGCACCTTTTCACAAAATTTCTAACATCTTTCTTCAACTGAGGCCAATAGAACCTGTCTTCAAGACCAGTAATGGTCTTATCCCTTCCTATATGACCGGCTAATCCTCCACTATGCATATCACGAATCAACTTTTCTCTAAGAGAAGTATAAGGAACACAAAGTTGTTACCATGGAAAAGAAAACCATCAGTGATATGGAACTCACTAGTAGGTTGTTTCTGAATACACTTTAACCATATGTCCTTAAAGTCTTCATCATCCTCATAAAGCTCCTTTAAAACTTCAAATCCAACTACCTCTTGAAACACAGTAGAAAGCAAAACCTGATGTGTGTGATGCTATTTGTTATGACTAGCTATGTAATCAAATTAAGAGTAACATTAGCAATGAGTGTATGGAAATGGAATAAAGCTTAAGTCAAGGCTTGCAACTTTTAAGTGGTATAATTATCAACAAAGGCTAGCAGTTATGTACTAATCATGTGAGCTATATACTAGGAGTTGATATTTTCTCTTTTTATTACCTTAACAAATTATGCAGTGCAGGTGGCATCATTTCATAATAAATACATTTATCCAATTATTCCCCAAACAACTCCTTAGCACTTAGCATAGGTTATACTAAAGTAACATGATCTCCATTTACTAAAGTAATTACAATTGCTAGCATATAAATTTCAGGGGCATAACCCTGATAAGACATCCACTTTCAGCTTTGCTAATTATGATCACATCAACATTCCTGTTTACTACTAAAAGTAGAGCAGTTCTACTCCACCATGTTTAGACAATCAGGCGATAAACTATGCTCTTAATTCCTCTATAGGAAACAACCTTAAGAAATTTGTACAAATCCTATCTTGGAAGACTTCAATGATATGTTTTTACAGCACATCGATTGGAGACAACTATAATACTGTTGGACCCCAAACTTTCGGTAGAAATTAGAAATATTAAATTGAATTCAATGAGTGTTTTCGGATATGAATTGTATTATAGAAGTTTTTATTCCTTGAGAAAATTGATGAGAAAAAGAATTTATTGGTTTTGATGACTTTAAAGATTAGTTTTGGTTATGAAAGTTTAA
>JANITW010123392.1:0-16256 GCA_027564335.1 Erythroxylum williamsii | reverse complement strand
GGGGGTTGAATAGATCTTTAAAATTCTTTGTAAAATTCTACAATAAAATCAGAAGTTAATTCACACACAAACAACTTCAATAAATTTAAATAAAGAGAGTAGGGAAGAAGAGCAAACACTGTTTTTATAGAGGTTCGGTGCTAAGACCTACATCCTCTACCTAAGATCCCACTTAGAATTTTGTAAACCACTTTATTGCACACTTTTTAGTTAAGTGTGAACTTCTTACAATACCACTTGATTTCCGGCTCAAGCTACCTTTACAACCGATTTGTTTTCCGGCACAAATCTTACCTCACACGTGATCTTTCACTAATCACGCAAATTGTAAGAGAAATAAGATAAAGATTGAAGAACAAAGCTCAATACAATTGTGTACCAAGATAAGAGCAATAGTGAGCAAAATATGGAGCAATAATGGAGTCTTTTTCTTGTAGAACTTCAATAGTCTTCTCCCTTGATCATCCACTCTTATATTTAGAAGAAAATAGACGTTGGAACCCATTCTAGCCGTTACATGATTGATATGACCGTTCCTTAATGTTCTCCTTTCCATTTGTGGCCAATTGACTTTGTCAGAATTAGTTTGCTGTACTCATAAGTCGACTTGTCGTGGTGTATAAGTCGACTTGTGACAACTATTTTCGTAAAATTTTTTCTCCGCTCTTCTATAAGTCGACTTATATAGTTTAAGTCGACTTGTGGCCTTCGATAAGTCGACTTGTGGACTACTAGTCGACTGTTTTGACAGATCTTCATATATTAGTCGACTTATGATGAACTACTCAACTTATGTTGTTCGGATCTTGATATATAAGTCGACTTATGATGTACTAGTCGACTTATGTTGGCTTCAACGGTAATATCCAATCAAATCTTCTATAATCTTCATTATTAATGTCTCTTGCACTTATAAGGAAAGTTCCATCTTGATTCCTCAATGATTAATCACTTGCCCATCTTGATTTGCACAATTCTTTTATTGAATAATAATCCCAAAATACCTGAAATAATTTCTTAACTAATTCTATATATTTTATTATTATCAAAAAATAAAGGAATTTAATTTGTTAACCACCATTGGTCCCACAAAATCTTGTTAGAGAAGTGATCTAAAGACAATCACCTTTAACACTTATTGTACAAATCATTCTATGATTAATAAAGGCATTTTTCATTATTTCGATGTTCATATATTTATGGATTTGATGTTGATCTTAAATTGATGTAATGAAGTCTTTGATACAAAACACAGCATAAAGAAAATCATGATGAGATTATGATAATGAGATTCCTCTTATGTGTAATTATGTTAGTATCTAAACTTTCCATAGTCATAGGATTAGTGAGATAGGATATTATTAATCTAGATAGACTAGCATATGTTATACTCCTTGATTGGATCAAACAGTAGATTTCATAAGTTGTAGACATGAGTTGTTTAGAGTTAACATGTAGATGCTTACTAAGGGTAGTAAGTACATTTAATTGACTTACTATGAGACAATCATATGGATATTCTATTCCAGTGTCAATGATACTCTCATTATAGCAATGGTGTAAGTATCCTTTGACTTAAGGTGCTTAAGAATATCTAAGATACTGATCCTATGCTTTGACTCCATTCATCAATGCCTTTCAAAGGTTACTCATAGGGTAGTGATTGGGTATAGTTTGAGATATTCAGAGGTAATTGAGTAGCCAATAAAGGATTCACCACTCTTGATAAAATGAGATGATACCCACAGCCTCTTGTTAGGGTTATTACTCGAGAGTCTCTGGGCAGAGCAGATATATGCTATAAAGAGAGTCTTCAATGATACGTAGAGTAATGAGATCCTCAGGACAAAATCTAATATCACTTAGGACTAGATGTGATGTAGTCAGCCTAGTAGGAGTTAACACTTTAACCATACTCTAAACTAAGTGGGGTATAGATGGTGAAAGGATGAATTGTATAGCAACATTATATATGAAAGGGTTCATAGTCAAACCACTGACTTTTCAATTAATTGGGAGTCATGACTTATTGCTAGATATCACTCTTGACTTACTTCAATTAAGTGTTAATTCAAGTAGCCAACATAATCGAGAACCTAATGGGTCACACATGTAGGAGATCTAAAGGAAGAGAAAAATGGTCTTGAATGGTGATTCATGATATGAGAGAGTGCTTCAGAATTGTATCATGATGTGATCATGGTAGAAAACATTGTATGGAATGGATTAGAAACAAGTGTTATTAGCTACCAATTTAGTCATTAACTCCCAAAACTTCCATTAATGCATGTTATTCATGCTCATTAACTTCCCATAATTTCCATTAATGTATGTTATTCATGATCATTAACTTCCTATAACTCTTCATTAGTGATGGGGCTTACGAAAGGTCAAATGGTGCAAAAAATAGAGATGATTTTCGTGCATCTTGTGTAAGACACATGTGAAAGAAAGGTTCTTTCTTACACAAACACTCTTTTTATCTCTAACTCTTACAAGAGTTCTTGTCTTTGCTAGCACAAAGAAAGAATTCTAACCATGTCCTAGTAAGGTTTCATCCTTCTATCTTCTTGTGTACTTTCATTAGAGATGGTCTAAGTTGAACGTTGTAGTTTACGACAACCCAATACAGAGAAGATTAAAAAACGAAGGAGATCATCAGAAAGATATGTAAACATCTTACATTTCATGTTTTTGTTTTCTATATCTATATACACGAGTAAATCTAGATTTTGAGGTTTTGTTTTTTTTTCCATTGCGTATATTTATTATCTAGCCTAAAAAATTATTGTGGAGATGATTAATCAAACCCAAAATCAAAATAATAAGCTAAAATAAATCATCAGAATTGATTAACTATAATGAATATTAAACTAATAAACAATCAAAGAAGAGAATGGTACCTAGAATTCAAATCCCCTTAGGACTTCACATGCAATCATGACTTCAATCATTAGTTTAATCTCTGTCAAATTTCCTTAAATGTGCTAATATCTTTCCTAATACTATTAAAACCTAATCCTAGGTTCATTAATTGAAATCTCTTTGTAATTAAAACCCCTGGAATTGCATTAATTGATTTATGAATTTCACCAATAGGTTTGACCTTAGTCTAGAATATTTATGACAACTTATCTTTAGGTTTGCTTATAACTCCATTCAATTAAGTTAGTTTTATTAATACAAAGTATTTCTCAATCTTAAGTACATCAAAATCACACATTAATCAACCTACTAATAGTATTAGTTCAAGAAAAAATAAAAAAAATAATTGAGTATCAATGAAACTAAAGAATTAATTAAAATAAATTAAAATTACTATAATGTTCATCTTATGATTCATCTAATCTAAGTACCAGTAAGTGTTTAGTTCCCAATTATGGAAGAAATAAAATCAAAACTAAAGGAAAAATAAAAAATTAAATGAAAAATGATGGCATCCCTTTTAATCTTTATGAAATCCACTCCAAATGTGTTTTCTTGCTTGTTCCTTTTTCTCTTTATCATCTTAAGTTATCAATTTATGTTTCCTAAGCCTCTCTCTTTCTTGTTCTCTTAATTTTTCCTTTTATGATTTCAAGATTAGGGTTCTAGGTGGTACACGAGTGTGTTGGTGATTGTGTTGATTAAAAATAACGATGAAAGCCTCAAATTCGAAAAGAACACGGGGCTCAAAATACAAACAGGGCATTGACACAGGTGTGTTAGGCTCTAACATAGGTATGTTGATGTTTTTGTAACTATGGAACTTTAAAACCACTTATTTTGCATGAAATATGGTCATGATGAGGTATATGAGAATCATCATGAGTGTGTTGGTGCCCATATACTTTTTGAACATCTTAACTTGGTCAAAATAAATCCAAATAACCTCAAACTCATCCTTATTTGTTCCTTTTAGTCCAAATTAGTGAATTACAAGCTAAAAACATAATAGGAATGGATTAAATACCAAAAATAATAAAAACTCAAATAAGCAAGAAAAATGCACTAAATGTAAACCTAAAAATATGAACAATTAAGCACTTATCAAAATCTCCCACATTTAAGAATTTGCTTATTCTTAAGTAAATTAATTTAATTACTCTTAAATTAATAAGAATTTACTTCAGGAAAGCATTAAACACAAGAAGGATATCCATCAAGATTTTTTATTATTTGTTCAATTATAAAGTTCATTGAATTGTTAAACACTTAGCTACTTGGTTCAGATTATAAATCAATCTAATTTACTCCATAGTTCTTCAAATTTTAACTTTATCAACACCATTTCATTTAATGTATAAAATGTACACACATGAGAAAAAATAAAAAAGCTTTCAACATTTTCATACCCCTTACTAAAAAGAAAACACTAAACTTAAACAATATATGAGCACTTAGAAGTTAGTTTGAAAAGTGACCTAACATTTTACATGAAAGTAAACACCTTGCCATGACTACCCCTAGTTACTTAATTAGATCACTATGTCAAATGACTACTTACACCACTCTTTAATTTTGAACTTTTTATTAGTACAATACCAACCGGGTAAAACATACTTGATTCTAGATTCATTTAATAGTGCCATTATCGATAGTCAACTACTATCATGATATGAAACTCATCATTACCTTGAAGTAAACTTTTTTACTTGCACGAAGATAAATCGCAACACTACAGTCTAAACTATAATCAAGTGACTAACTTGATTATTCAACTGTGAATCCATTATTTTAGATTCTTATAATATACATGTTTCCCATACATCTCTATGTATATGTATATTATTTACAAAAGAATCTCGGTACCTTATTAGTAGATATATAATGCTCATAAAAACCAAACTCTTTTGTTTTATTAATAATAAATATCTTCATTACAAAAGTAACTAGAAGAAAATTAAGTTATATGCAAATACATTTGCTTTCCAAGGCATTATATTTACATAACTCTAATAATCTCTCACTTTCCCTAAACCAAGTTTGACATATCCCTCATTCTCATCCTTGCTAGATGGCCCTTAAAAATCTTTTGAGACAATGTCTTGATAAATGGATCAATATGGTTTTACTCTGTAGGAATCTTTACCACATTCACCTCACTATGCTGTATAATCTCCCTTATAGAAAGATTCTTTCTCTCAATGTGTTTGAAAGCTTCTTTCTCTCAATGTGTTTGATAGCTTTATGGTTATGAGGTTCTTTAGAGTTAGTCACTGGCCCACTATTATCACAATAAAGTGTAATGGCCTTTTCGGCCTTAGGAACCACCTCCACATCATTTAGGAACTTGTGAAGCCAGACTGCTTCTTTTATTGCCTTACAAGCAGCAACATACTCTGCCTCCATAGTTGAATAAACAACACAAGATTGCTTGACACTGGTTTAGACTATGGCTCCACCTCTTAAAAAAAATATAGAACCAAAAGTTGATTTCCTTGAATCAACATATGATTGAAAATCAGAATCTATATACCCTATCAGAATAAGGTCACTTTCAGAGTAAACAAGCATTAAGTTCTTTTTCTTATGAAGATACTTCAGTATGCACTTCACCATAGTTCAATGGTCTATTCTTGAATTGGGCTGAAATCTACTCACTAGTCATACTATGTAATAGATATCTAGTCTAGTGCAAAGCATAACATACATTAAACTTCTAACTGTTGAAGCATATGGAATGTTATGCATGTGTTTGACCTCCTCTTGGGTCTTAGGTGCTTGCTCCTTTGAAAGTTTGATTCCATGTCTAGTAGGTGTGAAACCTCTCTTGGAATCTTGCTTGGCAAACTTATTGAGCATGTTCTCAATGTAAGTTATTTGAGACAAGGCTATCAGTTTGCTCTTACGATCCCTTATAAGTTTGATCCCTAGAATATAGTTAGCCTCTCCTAAATCCTTCGTTGAGAAATGTTCATTCAGCCATCCCTTAATTATAGATAACATTCCTACATCATTCCTAATGAGCAGAATATCATCAACATACAGGATTAGAAAAGTAATCTTGCCTTCTTGTATCCTGTTATAAACACAAGGCTCATGTTGGTTTTGTCTGAACCCATAAGTTTTGATAGACTTATCAAACCTAACGTTCTAAGACCTAGATGCTTCTTTAAGCCCATAAATGGACCTCTGTAATTTTCATACCTTATGCTCATTACCTGGCTTAATGAATCCTTTTGGTTGGGCTATACAAATGATCTACTCAAGATTCCTATTAAAAAAAGCAGTCCTAAAATCCATTTTTTATATTTCATAATCAAAATAGGCTACTATGGCCAAAAGAATTCTGATGGACTTAAGCATGACAATTGAAGAAAATGTCTCCTCATAGTTTGTACCCTCGTTTTGAGTATAGCCTTTAGTTATCAATCTAGCTTTACAGGTTTCTACCTTTCCATCTGATCCTTATTTTTTCCTTTTATAGATCCATTTACACCCTATGAATTTTACATCTGGTGGTAGATCTATAAGGGTCCAAACTTCATTAGCGTATATGGAATCCATTTTCGGTATTAACATCATTAATAGCCTGTGTATAAGTAATAGGATATGCTTCTTTTTGGTATGATATGGCTATAATGCCTTTGCCAAGACCTAGATACCTATTTGGTTGTCTCACAACCCTTCTACTACATCTAGGCATTACTTGATGTTCAGGTTGCTCTTCCTATTCAACTCTTGAATCCATTTCGACACCTCATTGTGCTATATCCAAATCAACTCTTAGTTTGGATGAAATAACTAACTCTTTGAGTACTACTTCACTTTTTCTTTTGTGATTTCTCACAAAATCATCCTCTAGGAAGGTTGCATTTGTTGACACAAATACCTTCCTATCCTAAGGACTGTAAAAATATAGTACCTTCGAGTACCTATAAGATATCCTACAAACAAACATACTTCTAACCTTAGTTCCATCTTTGTGGATTCAGGCTTTAGAACATGGGTTGGGTAGCCCCAAGTCATTAAGTGTTGAAATGAAGGCACTCAACCAGTCTACAACTCCCTAGGTGTTTTAGGCATCGATTTGGATGGAGCAAAGTTAAGAAGATAAGTTGCCTTTTGTATGGAATATCACCAGAACGACTCTGGAAGGCTAGCGTAGGACATCATTGATCTTACCATTTCCAATAGAGTCCTATTCTTCCTTTCTGCTACACCATTATGTTAAGGTATTCAAGGAGTTGACAAGTTGGAAACAATTCCATTGTCAATTAAATATTGCTGGAACTCTCTACATAAGTACTCACCAACTCGATCTGATCAAAGTTGTTTTAATGGCTTGCCTAGCTGCTTCTTAGCTTCAGCTTTGAATTATTTAAACTCTTCAAATAGCCATGTCTAGAGTAATCATCTATAAAGGTTATGAAGTATTTATAACCTTCTCTAGCTTGTACGTGTATGGACCCACACACATCAGTATGTACTAGATCCAACGTAGATTTAGATCTGTTTACTTTGGAAGCAGATGAGGCCTTGGTAATTTTTCCTTCAATACAACATTCACAGATGGGTAATGGACCATTATCCAAGCCTGTAAGGATCCCATCCTTTACTAACCTGTCAAATCTTTATTGATTGATATGACCCATTCTTAAGTGCCACAGATATTTTGAATTAATGCTAGAGACATTGGATTGTCTTGGTTTTATCTATTTTGTGGTGTTTAGTGAGCCTGTAATAGGTTCTATAAAAAACAATCCCTGTTTAATTTTTGCAATACAAATAAAATCCTTATTCTTATATATTGAAGCAACATTTTCAAAATATAAGGAATAACTAGATTTTACTAAACAACAAATAGAAATCATGTTCCTTACAATCATTAGGATGTAATATACATCCTCCAAATATAACCTATGACTGCTAGTAAAGTCCAAGATAACTATTCCCACTTATTCTACTGAAACATAGGATCCATCTGCTATCTTGACTTAAAACTGACCTTTATGTAGTCTTTTCCTTTGCTGGAATCGTTGTAAAGAATTGTAATCATGGTTAGTGGCTCCTGAATCTAATATCCATGAATCAGATAAATCTGTCACATTTCTAGTTCCTAACAAACTTAGGAAACTCATACCATGTTTGCTTTTGAGGGGCTTAAGGTAGAATAGACGGTTTCTTTTCTAGTGGCACATCTTATCATAGTGGAAACACTTTCCCTTGATGTTCTCTTTGGCCTTCTTTTTCATAGACTGGGCCTTGACCCTTGTTTGGGCCTTTTTTTTCATTGGACCCTTCTTCTTGTGCTTACCCTTATGGCTTAGAAGACTATGCTACATTAGGTTTTGAACAATAAGCCTTGATATTTAATATCTCCTCCATACTCTAAAGGGTATTCATCAAGTCACTCAAGATGTAATCCTTGCTGTTGAGCTCATAATCTAACTTAAACTGTTGAAAAGAAGAGTTTAAACTATTGATGATCATAATCATCTGCATGTCTGGATCTATATCCACCCCAAGCATCTCAGCCTCAGTGACCGCAGAGATTACCTTAAGCATGTAATCTCGTACCGGTTCACTAGGATTTTGTCTAAGATTATGAAAGGTTTGGATAGCTTTCACCCTTGCAGACCCGGCCCTCACACCAAACATCTCATGTAGGTGATGGATCATTACACTAGCAGTTTTTATACAAGCAATTTTCTTTTGCAACATGCCGATGACAGATGTAAGAATATAATACTTAGTAGTCTTATTAGCATTCTGCCATCGCTCATGTTGATGGACTAACTCAAGAGTGGAATCTCCACCCAAAGGCACAGGCTCATTTTCAGTTAATACCCATGAAATTCGTTTATATTGAAGAGTAATGTCAAGGTTATATCTCCATTTATTAAAATTCTCTCCATTTTCCAATTTGTTATTTTTCAAGAGCAAAGTGAGTGGATTAATTTTGTGGTGATTATGTCTGAAAAATAAATTATTAAAACATAAACATACTAGTCAACAATATTGGAACTTTGATAAAATTATGATACATGTATGCATGATGATAGATTTAACAAAACTTTTAAAAAAATTAAAACTTTATAAGACGACTTTTTTTCTTATTTATAACGGATTAAGTGATAGTGGGCCATCTTATCTATTAAAAGAAAAACTGGGGCCCTCCTACTAAAAAAATTACCAAGCATCTTCACGCCTAACTTTTAAAGAAGCATCATCATTTGGTCCATACTTTTACCAATAGAGCTACGATGGGCAGGTTATTGATAAAATATGTTGAGTGTGTAACTATTTGATTCATCCACTAAAGGTACTTGCAAACCATGCCTCGATAGGAGGTCACATTTGCTACCAATAAATGGACTTATCTTTAAGGAGACCTAAACCATGTAAGATCTAGGATTTATGTCCTCCGGTGGGGAGTAACACTTCACCACATACAAAATGGGCCATCATATAGAGACCTTGGACTCTTACTTGAGCATCCTCTTCCACTCAATCTTTTTGGGCTTTAAGTTTAAGTAAATACCATCTTGTCTAGATGCAATTTATTATCAATCCTATATTGTTTTATTATATATCTCATACATAATGAATGCATGGCAAAGCCTACGGTAGGCAATTTTCTAAATGACATGCAATCATATAATATCACATATTATTTGCATTCATTTGTCCATTCATCACATTAACTAATAAGCTACATTTGATTGTCCATCCTAGAAACATAAAAACAATTACAAGGCTTTTAGGCCCAACAATTTCTTCTTGGACTTGGACCTTCTGCTTCGAACTCTTTGCTCATATGACCCGGCCCATTTGGTAAAAAATGTGTAATGACTTTTCTTTTACAACAAAGTTTTGATTTTTATAAAAACGAATTTGTCACTTTGAAAACAAAAATTCTAGCACTAGTTTTTCATCAAAACTGAAGCTTGTTCTATGTGAAACAAAAAATCCAACACTTGTTTTTCATAAAAACCAAAACTTGTCTATTTGAAACAAAAAAATCCAGCACTTATTTTTAAAAAATTCCAAAACTTGTTCTGTCATTAAATCGAAAATTTGTCAACACAAAATTCCAGCACTTAGGTTTTCTAACAAATGAAACTTTTCCAATACACTTTAAGCAAAACTGAAACCTTACCTCCTTATTTCTTCATCCATGGCTTCTTCGTCTTCATCATTACAAGATTTTGTACATTATATAATCAAAGAAAACATAAAAAAGAAACCAAGGAGGAAACATGACGATGATAGGCCACCCTCTTTGTTACAAACCAAATAAACAAAACTTACAAGGTAACTTTAGAATGTATGGACAACTAAAAGAGCAAAACATGCACCATATATATTTCTATCACATAAAAATATGCAACATACAAAAATGATTGCCAACCCATGCATCACATATAGGAATCAAAATCATGCATAAGAAAACTAGCTTTGATACCAATTGTTGGATCTGAAAAATAAGCATGCAATATTTGGATAAAATTGTAGATTTCAAAATTTTTTAGAAATCAACATTGCACCAGAAGCAATATAACCAAATAAACATGTCAATCTATACATGATACAATATAAGGATAATATTTAATATAAGAACAAGATGGTAGAAATATACTGTCTTTTTTGCTACAACTTTAACTCTTTGCTATACCATCCTATCCTCGGCAATGTATCCTCTCTTAGGTGATGCATCCTCTTCTTGTTATTGTATCCTCTTCTCGATATTGTACCCTCGACCAATTAGATCTACCACTTGTTCTTCTTGGAAAACTTGGTTAACAAAATTCTTTGGTAGGAAAGGAGAAGAAAACTTGAAAAGATTTTGCCTTAGAAGAAAGAAGCCAAAGATGAGACACATCTTATGCATTTTTTGGCTATCACATGCAAGATAACAGAGAGAGATAAAAATTCAACACTCTTGTCTTTTTTCCACTCAATTTTAGTTAAGTCTCAAAAGGAAGAAGTGAAGTGCATCCAACGCATCACTTCCTTCCTTAATCAATCATAAAGAAGCCAATAAATGAGACTCTTTTATTTATTTTAAGATGGCCATATGAAAAGACCACTAACCTAAAAATACAAATCAATTTTGGTTTTGTGATGAAAGAAGGAAAATGGTTCAAATGTTCCTCTTTCTTCTTTAATCCAATTAATGCTAAAAGGTTACATTCTATCATTAAAAGACAACCATTAAACCATTTAATGATAACATCATTGCTCTATTTAATGATGATAAAGCATGTTAAAGCCATCTTTAATATATCAAATCAATGCTAAATGTGCAGCTATATATTTAACCCAATAAAACTGAAATTCCTTCTCCATTTATCTTTAATAACTTTGTTTTAATTTAATTAATCAAATTAAACCAAAGTCTAGCCCATTTCTAAATGTTCATTTAGGCTTCTAATTAACAATTAATTAGTCTAAGCCCAACATTCAATCATAGGCTTTAAAACCTCTACTTATATTTCTTACTTTGCTTGATAACCTTCCTAGAAGCCAAATGGGTAATCTAATCGGACTTATATAATTCAGGCTCCAATAAACTTGGAATTAATTTAATCTTATTAGAATTAATTCCAGTTTATTAACTAAATGTGATTCCATTAAAAACAATTAGTTGAACTCTTGAATTACTAAATATTATGAGATCATATGTTTCAAATAAAATGTCCAATTGCAAACTCTAATATGAATCATATTATAGCCATCCGCATAATAAAGGGTAAAATGACCGTTTTGCCCTTATGTTGGTTTTCCTTCTAGATCTCCTCTTTTACTCTATATGGTGATCAACACACAAGATCTTATCTTGGTATTAAGAATTGATGGGTAGGTAGCCCATCAAACTACTGGCACCAGTTTAATCACCAATCTCTATAAAACATCTAGAAGTGATGATATCACTATAGACTCTTTATTTGAGTGAATGTTCCCTGATACATGTTTCAATTAATAATTCCAACAAGTAGACTCTAAATTTATACTCTGTAAAAATCCATTCTGATCATATCAAGAATTATAATGAAACACATATGAGTTTACCACTCATTAAGATTGTGATCCATAATAAAACGAATGCTTAAGTTGTATGTTTTAAGATTTAAAGTAATGACCCACTTTATTCTTAAAAACATACTTGATTCTAGATTCATTTAATAGTGCCATTAACTAGTATCATGATATGAAACTCACCATTCTCTTGAAGTAAACTCTTTTAATTGCACGAAGATAAATTATAACACTACAATCTAAACTATAATCAAGTTAAAGCGACCAACTTGATTATTCAACTACGAATCTATTATTTTAGATTCTTATAGTATACATGTTTCCTATACATCTCTATGTATATGTATATTACCTACAAAAGAATCTCGATACCTTATGACTAGTTATATAATGCTCATACAAATAAAATCAAACTCTTTTGTTTTATTAATAATAAATATTTTCTTTACAAAAGTAACTGGAAGAAGATTAAGTTATATGTAAATATACTTGCTTTCTAGGGAACTGTATTTACATAACTCCAACAATAACATCACTCTCTAATAGTTAAGAGGCACATTTGGAGATACTAAATAGAAAACAATTGAGTGCACGACACCATTTGGTATACTGAATAAACAGCATATAGAAAAATGACAATGCTCTAGCATTGCTCCAAGGAAGTAAATGAAACCAACCCATCCTCTGAGCTTTTCAAAAACTTCCAAATTAGGGTTGCATGTCCTAATCCATTCGTAACTCGATTCGCGACTCCCTTCAGGTAAGACTCTTCCCCACATCGTGTTTGGATCTTCATCTGAATATAGCTTTTTTACCCATCTTCCTGTATTTATATAGTGACCATGGATACTATGGAGAAGCCAATGAAATCGCCCATTGACTTGTAGTATCTAAATTCCTCTGGTAAGATCTGACTCCCATTCCTTTTTCTAGTGATCTTGTTCCATTTCCCAACATGAATATTATTCTTTCCCTTTCTAAATAATTGATTGTAGCACTAAATTTGCTGATCGTTCCATGTTTTGAAACCTTCACTAATTTCTTTCTTTCTATATCTCTTAGGTAGATATGGCAAAAAATAGCACCTTCCTCTTCCAAAGTGGAGTGGAGGATTGTGCTTTTACTATTACCTTAATTACCTCAATGAGTGAATTAGATTTCCCTTGTCAAGATAGGAAATTTCTAATCCTATTCTAGATAATAATGGAAAAAGGGAAAAGAAAGAACTTATGGTCCCTAAATTTAGTTCCTCTTTTACAAAGACAATAAGTTTAATCCAAATTTTGGATAAATTGAAGTCTTTCCATTGTTGCTACTCTATTCCTGACCACCAACCATATAAAGAAAGCATAACTTGGTTTGAGAATGTTACACCAGATAACCTTGGCCTAAGGATCATCTTGATCAGAGTGATAGAACCATTTTGTGTAGGTTTTGCTAGAGAAGCTTTTGATAGGAGACCCTTTCTATAGAAAGCAATCCTGTGAGTTATGATTAGGTAGGTATAAAAGTTTCAGATGATTAATTGCATCAGGGAATTGAATCCATTCATTATGAATTATATGACTAGCCACCTTAGATTTTTGATCTCGCTCTGGAAAACTAGAAATAACAATGGGGTTTGACGAAAAAGGACCAGAGCCAGTCCAATTATCATGCCATAAGAACGCAGCCTGATCATTTCCAATTTTACAGAAAACATAATTTGCAAATTCTTCCCTTTTTCTTAAAATATGATTAAGGAACCAAGAATAGGATGGCTTTATAGATAGGGATCATATGTTGTTCCCTTTCAAAAAGTAGCTATGAAGCCATTCATCCATAATGAATGCTTATCATGGATCATTCTCCAAAGTCTCTTAATCAAAAAGACATTATTAGCAAGTCTTATAGAGATGATTCCAAGCCCCCTTCAACTTTGGTTTACACAGATTAGTCTATTTAACTTTAGGAAACCCAAAACCCATTAGCTTTACCCTATAAAACATCCCTCATCATTTCTCCACAGTTTTGACTAGTTTCTTTGACAAAGGGAAGTGAGTACTCCAATAGAGATGAAGGGAACATAGAATAGACTGAATAAGCTGGACTCTTCCACCATAAGACAAAAATCTATTAGTCCATTTGTCAAGTCTCCTTTGAATTTTTTCAATAAGAGGTAGAAAATCATTGAAAAATAACTTTTTGGTGGAAATAGGAAGACCTAGTTACTGTAGAGGAGGATTCTTCCTATTCATATCAATCAAAGAGGAGATAATGTCTGGGAGAGGTTCTACCATAGTAGAGAGTACAAAGTGAATTTTGTAAAAAAATCACTGTAAGACCTGACATCTTAGAGACATCATTGAGAGTGTCCATTAGTAGTTTAATAGATTTTGGGTGTGCTTTAGAGAAGAGAATAAGGTCATCTGCAAAGCAAAGATATGAGAGTGAGAGTCTTCTACATTTAGAGTGGAACTTCAACTTAGGATTATGAGAGACTTTGACCATGATCATTAGCGTGAGCACTTCCATACAAAGGATAAATAAGTAAGCGGACAAGGGCCTCCCTTGTCTGATTCCTCTCTTCCCCTTATAGATTTTGGGTGTGCTTTTGAGAAGAGAATAAGGTCATCTACAAAACAAAGATATGTGAGTGAGAGTCTTCTACATTTGGAGTGGAACTTCAACTTAGGGTTATGAGAGACTTTGACCGTGATCATTAGCGTGAGCACTTCCATGCAAAGGATAAATAAGTAAGGGGACAAGGGGCCCCTTGTCTGATTCCTCTCTTCCCCCTTAAAAATTCTGGAAGGTGCATTATGAATAAGAACATTGTAGATAGTAGTTGTGACAAAAGCCTTAATCCAGTTAATAAAAAGATCAGTAAATTTAAACTACTTAAGAAATCTAAATAGGAAAGACCAGTTGATGCAATCAAAAGCTTTGTTGAAGTCTATTTTGACAACACCGTTAGGGAATAAGTTCCTTCTAGCATATCTTTTAAAAATTTCCTGAGCAATAAGAATGTTGTCGCCAATATCTCTATTGTTCATAAAGGCATTATGATTTTCACTGATAATGAGATTAAGAACTCCCTTCAATTGCTTTGTTAGGATCTTAACAATGATTTTGTTAAGAAAATTAGTGCATGCAATCGGGCTGAAATCACCAAAAGTAGAGGGGCCAGAAGTTTTGGGAATTAAATAGAGATATGTTTTATTAAGCTCCTTTAGAAGAGCTCGATTAGCAAAAAATTCATGAATGGCCTCTCTTACCATGGGACCTATAATAAGCCATGTCTTTTAGAAGAAAAAACCATTGAGCCCATCCAGTCTAGGAGCTTTCTTCTCATTCATTGTAAAATTTGTAGCATTGATCTCATCATTTGTAATGTCTTCCACCAATTCTCTAGCTGCTTCAAGTGAGATTATGTTGTAAAAATGTCCTTCAAAGGGTCCATAGAGGAACCAAAACCCATATCCGAACCCAAAAGCCCATTATAGAAATTAATAGCTTCCTCCATGATACTTGATTGATCATTGAGAGTTCTACCCTCTGTATTGATAATCGAGCATATTTTATTGACATTCCTTCTATCAGACAGGGAATTAAAAAAGACTTGGAAGCTTTATCCGCTTCCTTAAGCCAATTAATCTAAGTCCTTTGATGGATGAGTGAGAAATGATCTTGGAATACTCTTAAATAGTGATCAAGTTCCAGTTTTTCTGTTGGCCCTTAATTTTTTTTGTGAGTAAGCATTATTTGAATTGCTTTCAAGGTTTTAATAGATAACCTATTTATCAAGAGTGATTAATTTTGTTAAATTATGAAAGAAAATATGACAAGGGTTAGTGGAAGTATTAAAGTAGTAAGAGAGTGTGAGGGTAACTCTGGCAAGCCACATAAGTCTAGAAACCATTAGGCATTAAAGGAAGGGCAAGGTGGACTTTTATAAGTCATTAAGGGTAAAATGGGAAGAAAGAAGTGTTGTTTTCAGGGAAAAGCAAAAATGGAAAAGAGGGAAGTGAAATAACAAATAAGAGAGAGAGAAAGAAAGATTTTAGGTGGTTGAGAGGAAAGAAGAGGGTTGAGCTAGGGTTTCATCTTTTCTAAGCTTTCTAAAGAGATTTAGAGGTTTTGCAAGAAGGGAAAAAGGTAGAGAAAATCAAGAGCCTTCTTTTAAACCAAGCATCTCTTCTTTTGGTGAAGATCTAAGGTAAGAGCATTTTAATGCTTTAGATATAGGAAGGGTTTTGGTTCATGAAGCTTAGAAAAACCATGGGTTTAAGTTTTCTAGAGCCATCTTATGG
>JANITW010123362.1:0-16266 GCA_027564335.1 Erythroxylum williamsii | reverse complement strand
AATTATAGAGACTATATGCTGTATGCGCATGCCGAGATATAATTTAATATCCCGAACCCTTCCTAATTACCAAAATGTCCTTTCCTATAGGAGAGGGGATGTTACAAGCACCCTTTCAATCTCCTCTTCATTGAAAGGGAAATCAAGGAAGCTTTTGTATCTTGATCAATTAAGCTTACGAAGAGGTTCTTTATATTGCAAAGAGTTCTTCAGTGTCATCATACCTCATCAACTGAATAAAGAAGCTTTTTGCCAAATCAATAAGGGAGTTATGATTTGAATAAGTGTTATCTTCCACATCACTGTGAGATTTTAGTTTGGTTTCTTCTAGAAATAATAACAAGTGGAATAATTTAGAGTTGGAATCTCCATCTCTCAACCAATTTATGCAAGCTTTTTATTTTAGGGTGTAGTTTTGCAAGTTAATGGCTTGCTAATATTCCTTTAAGATATTTACCTCCACAGTTTGCAAGTGGGCATCATAAGGATCATTGTAACAATTTTCCTGAGTTCTCTTGAGTCTTTGCTTAAGGACTGAAAGGTTGTGAGATTGATCTTGGATGAAGAGCTTAAGTGTTGTCTTTACCTTTTTCAATTTCTGCATAAGCTAATAAGCTTTGAACCCTTGTATCTTCTAATTCCAACAATTGGAAATGATATTAATAAATCCCTCCATTTTAGAGATGCCACTGAAGTATCATAAAGGGGCTCCAATTTTGTTAAGCTGAGTTATTCCTTTAATAAGCATGTAAGAATGGTCAGAGAAAACAATGTCCCCAAAATAAACATGGGAGAGAGGAAAATGGGCTGCCCATAAAGGATTCACTAATGTTCAATCAAGCTTTTTTTTCCCAATAAGCATATCTCTCATCTATTTATTCGACGAAATGAAGAATCTACTTGATGAAGAGAGGTCCATCAAATCCACTTTCTTCAACTTTCTAAACATCTAAAAAATCAGAGTTATAATAACAAATGATCCTCCTATTATAATGGCAGAGATGCTTAGAGTAAAATTTCCAATTTATACCTAAAAAGTAAAAGTCCTTTGGCTAAAGAGGTTCTTTAACTTTGGTTTCAGGTAGACAAACCATCTAAGGTTGCTTTTCCTTGACTAGTTGCTTCACCATGGACTTTTTAGAGAGTCATTAAGCCCTCTAATGTTCCAAATAAGGATCGTCATAAAGAGGGGGAGGGGGAGGGACCCTTTTTGTTTATTTTTTACCCTTTTTCCTTGCAGATTTACTCCTAAGATTAGCGGCTTGAAGTTTGAAATCCTCCAAATCCCCTTTGTAACTAGACTATTGTATAGACTCCATATTGTTGGTATTGTCAGGTTCATTCAGAATTAACTCAACTGAAACATCATCTATACCTTTAAAGCCTCTAATGTTAATGTCTTCCAATATACCACTAAAAGTTGAAGGCGGAGAACTATGGACAACCTTACTGTAATTAGAAAGCCTTCCCTCATATGGAAAATTTGTGTCATTCTCTTGAATAACCAGTCTTACAGTGTCATCTACATCCAAATTGCGCGATTGCTCTTGTGGAGCAATAACACAATCAGCAAACAACAAGTTGTCCTCAGGTAAATTAAAGTCAACCTTACTAGTAGCATTAGGTTTCAACCCTAAGATTTCCTATTGCATACCAATTGTAAAGACTTTTCCTGTAGGTTGCCAGATTTTGTTGGAGTTACTTGGCTTCCAAGGGTAAGAAAGAGTAATTTTTTCCATTTCACCAAATTCTCTAAAACACATGACAGATAGATTATCTGGAAAGGAAGAGGTTTTTTTAACTTCAATACAAATTTTCACATATCCTATTCTCTCCATGGATGCAGTCATCGAATCTATACACAATGGCTTATCAAGTGAACTAGCAATAAAACTCAGTCCATCTATTGTCTACAGTTTGGGTGGGAGGTTATGAAAATTAACCCATAGTGGAAATGTGTCAATCTTGCTTCTATCCATCACCATTCCTGGTTGCCATCTATGTACAAGCAACAGTTGGTCTCCTATGTGCCATAGGCCATTCTCAAGAATGTCCATCAACTGATTTTCATCAGAAAATTTGAACAAAACATAATCATCTTCTTGCAACATTACCTTTTATATCCTTTAGAGTTCCATCTAGTTTTAGCTTAGGCATTGATGACAGGAAAGGCTGGCCTCTTGTTCCAGAAGAAGCCAATTAAGGTCGAAGACCACTTTTGGGCTCCTATGTTCATAAGTTCTATTGGGGGCAGATTATGCCTTCATCCATAACATTTTGGAAGTGCTTCAAAGACCCCTTGTTTTGGTGAGTGTAAAGCTTATTTTTTCAGGAATCCATAGGAGTAGGCTCAACATCGTTGTTACATTATGGGTGATTTTTTGTACTATTAAGCTTTTGTGATGCGGGGTACTTAGAGAGAAGGAACTCCCTAGTTAAGGAAGGGAAGACGCTAGCCAAAGAGGTCTACATTTTCTCCCTTGTGGCTGTCAAGGCCTGGCAAAGGCCCGCCATCTGGGGGTGAAACCCCACCTAAAAAGGTAGTCTTTCAAGTTTGGAAGCATGTCGAAAGCAAGGGAGGAAAAAAGTTTAAACTAAAAATAGAAGGCGGTAAGGGGTAAAGAAGTAAATAAAGTAGACAGAAGGAAGAGAGAGAGTCTATTGTATGTTATCACAATTGGTATAAAAAACCTAACACAAGTTTCTATGTATTATCACAAATGGTTTTAAAAACCCAAAAAAATTCTTTTTCTTTCGTTTTTTACTACAATCCTTCCTTTCGTTGTTCGTTCCTCCTATTTTGATGCTTTTCTTTTCTTTTCTTTTTTTATTTTTTTACTATTGTTTTGCACTTTGTCATTTTCTTCGCTCCTCCTAGTTTGTTTTAACATCTTGTAGTCCTCACTATTATAATATTGTGTAGTTTTCTCCGCCTAATCGATCGTCTCTCTAATAACCAGGTACTACATATTTTGTTTTGTTTGATTGTGGATAATTATGATATCCATTTGTTTTTATATGTTATTTATGATTTTTGAAAATCTTGAGATTAATCTGTAATTGTTATGTTAAAATTCATGTGTAGCAACTAATGATTCGTAATCATTGGGGATAACATGACCTAGGTTAAATAACACATTGTATGTGGTTGTTACCTTGATTAATCAGTTTTTCTAATTCGTAATGCTACTCCCTAATTAAATCTAGGGATTGTATCCTAGGTTATTTGGTCGTTAGGTTTAATTAACGATCGTATCTTAATTAAACAAAGCCTAAGGGAAAACTAAGATTAATTATTAACCCATGATTAATGGTTATTAGGAGATGTTTAAGAACAACAAATCAATGAAATATATTTAATTAAGGCGTAGGCCGAGATTGAATCAATGAATCGGGTCCCTATCGAATTCTCCACTTTTATTATTTTCACATGTTTTCTTTAATTTATTTTGTTAGTCTAGTTTCATTTTAATTTCTTATTTCAAAATCCAAACCCCCCCTAAACTTAAATATCGATTAATTTTATTTCATAAACTTTACACACACTCTCTGTGAGATTGACCTAGACTTACCACTGCTATAATATTAGTCTAGTTATTTTATTTTGGCTAGCATTACGACGCGCTGTCGCTTGGTCATTAGAACTTTTGACTAGAAATCCTACAAGGATATATGAGAACTTAAAAATGAGTAACACAATCTTCTTAAGCTTATGTGATTAGTGGAAGAGTTTAGGAGACTTAAGACAAACAAGTCATTTGACTATGGAGGAACAAGTAGCAAGTTTCTTAATGATTATGGGGCATAGTAAGACAATTAGAGTCAATGCAGAGTACTTTTAATATTTGACTTGAACATATTTGAATTACTTTTGCAAAGTCTTACATGCAATTAATAGTTTTACAAAAAGGTCATTACCCTACCATCCTTTACTAATACACCTCCTAACTTCAACATAATTCAAGATTCTTTTCATATTTTGAAGTATATATATATACTTCATTACTATTTTCATTATGTCCTTATGATTGATTAATTAATTATTTTAATAATGTAATTTTGTTTTTGAATTGCATAAGAGCAATAGATGGTACATATATTGATGTATGTCTTCCAACCGATGAACAAATGTCATATAGAGGTAAAAAAAAAATTCAACTCAAAGCATTACGTTTTGTTACTCATTTGACATATGTTTCACATATGTAATAATTAGATGACAAGATATTGCAAATAATTCTTAAGTTCTAACAATAATAAGTTCAGTAAACCAATTTCTTATGCCTCTATAAGGTATTATATTATTTTAAATAAGTATGGTAATCACAATTAATTTTAATAACTTTTTATTAATATTATTTTTTTATATGCTATATAAGTTTAATTTAATTGATTCAGACTATATTAATACACCCTAGCACAACTTTGAAGTATGTCTCGAAAGCATGATGAAGTTGCTAAATAAATGTGAAATGATTATATTAGTTCTAACTGATTTATATTTCTTTTTGTAATTGACATTACTTTGAAGCATTATCATTTTTATTAATTAGAATGATTTGATATAATTTTTATATTTTATAGAATTTTACTATATAAAATGATGTGTAAGTTTCTTTAATTATATAAATATTTGTATATTTTCATTTTTAATCATAATAAGAATTAATTAATTTAAAAATGTAATTTGATGTATTAAAATAATTAAATTAAAATTTAATTTAAACATATAATAGTATAATTAAAAATAAAAATATGATTATAGAATTAAACATATTTTTATTTTTAGTTGTTTTATTGTAAAATGATTTTTGTTTTCAGTTTTTTAATTATAAATTTCGATCACACAAGTTTTATTTTTTTAATAGAAAAGTAGAAAATAAAAACCAAAAAATATGGTAAAATATTTTTGAAGTGGAACAGACAACGTCCATGGCTCCATGCCCTACCACTACCATGAGATGAGAGAATGCTGGCTCATCCCATATTCATATTAACTGTGATATTATTAAAAGTATTAGAGAAGCGGCTATCACATTCATATCGCCGTTTCTTTTGCATGCTTATTCCAACCCCAATCCAAGACAAGTTTTTCAATCACAAGACAAGTTTCAAAGATGGTGAAGCAAAGTGAATTGGAAACATGAAGCTGTAAAGAAAACAAAATACGAAAACTTGGCAAAACAACCACAAATTTCTCTATTTGGTTATAAGACTTGTAGTACTAAGGGTTTTAGATTCTGTTTCCATATCCTCATTCTCCCTCACTTTCTCCTGAACCAAACAAAACCATGCAAAACAAAGTTTTAAAACAACAAGATATGTCCCCTCTCTTTCTCTCTCTGTCTCTCTAATAAACAGGAAACTATCGTACAGCATCAACGTTGTCTGTAACTCTATTTGTGGATCCATAAAATTTGATCAATCTTTGCATAACAAAGATTTGGGTCCTCAACTGAACAATGTAATCTGCAGTTTCCTGGAACAGCTGGTCGGCTTTCACATTATCTCCATACTGGGTCGGAATGAGGTTCTTGAGAGCCTCAAGCTTGTCTGAAACCTTGGAAAGACCCTTCCCATTCTTTCTCTGAGGCGTAACGGCAAGTGGATGGACCCTCCTTCTTGAAGCCGCCACCGAAGTTGTGCTTCTTCTTCTTGATGTCGTTGTCTTCACCAAACTTTTGGAGTTTTTTGGAATTAAGCTCATGGCAGAGACTAGGAGAAAGAGAGATGAAAGTGGTAATATAGACGTAGCAGGAGGAGAGGCGCTTAAAGTGTATAAGTAATGGTGCGTTTGATTATTGTCACTTCCTTTGTTAGTCACTACGAAAATGCCACTGTCATTCTGTTTTTTTTTCCCTTTCTTTTTCTGTCCTTACGTAAGTTTTTCTTGATTTTTTGTGGGAGGTGTGTATATAGAAATTTAAGATAAATTATATGGAATTATTTTATATATTTATAATATTAAATTAGAATCATTATGTTAATTAGTGACAGTAACATAATTAATATTACCTAAAGTTATATCCGTATATCATAAATTACATAATAGTAAAGTGTAATTATAAATTAAGAAATACTCAGTAACCCAAGCTAAAGGTGAGTTAGAAAGGGACTCTCCTGGCTTAAATGAGGTTTCAGGTTTGAACCTCTCTCATGTATGTAACTGTTTAAAATTTGGTATCAGATCTTTGCCTTCTGCAAGGGACTTACACGACTCGAGCAGGGATTAATCTAGATATAGATGACTTAAAAATACCTCTAAAATACCACGTAGGAAAAAAAAAAAAATACTGAGTAACCAAGATATGGGCTAGAAATCTTGATACGATATGGAAGTCCTTTTTATTTGTGGTAGGAATGGGATCATAGCAAGCTCCCAGTCATACTGATATTTTCGGAAGTGGTTATGTAAGCTTTTGCAGAACGAAATTGCATTGACGGCTCATGTTAAAAGGCAAGTAGCAACATATGGGGCGAACTTTACCTCTCTTGAATCCTTCCTTCTATCTGTACTAGCACATGTGGATAATGAAGGTGGGGATTGGTTCAATGATTCTTCTTCCCCTCACTCATTTCACTTATTTCCTTTTAAAACCTTAATGATATGCTACTGAAGGAGAGGGATCGAGGCAGCTTAGTTGTAAGTTGAAGGTGACATGGGGCCAGCAAAGCCTCAGTTCGAGCAGATCACATCACATGGGTAAGCACATGCAGCAGCAGTGAGTGTGTGTGGAAAGGGCAGGATCTATCCTCCTGCTACTTGCAACACAGATGCATGCGTATATAATTCAAAAAGAAAAGATGTGTGTATGGAATTGGTTACCTTAAAAATGTAGGTAATCAATACTGAGTACAAATTGATCGGAAGATGGAGGGAAAGAGGTGAGGAGAGGAGAGGAGACGTAGCTAGGGGCATGTGACAAAGAGGGAGACAGTGAAGCAGCATGGTATGTACATTGTGCAGCATGTTCTGCGCATTCCCTACACGGAACTGATCAACTCGCATTAAAAAGTTTGATAGGGATATTACCAATTTATCACCGACCGCAGTACGCGGGTGTTCTGGCCTTGGCTTCCAAGCTGTGTCCATACATGTGTCTCACTTTGCATGTTTGACACGTGTAACAACCCACGTGATTGCACGTCTGTTAAATAAAGATATTTTTTTTTACTATTTAGTAATTTACCCAACAGAGCACAATTTGCGGGTTCAAATTTGTAATTCTCACACACTTCCAAGTTATTAATATCTTGATGATTTTACTTAATTTTATTTTTATTTATTAAATTAAGAAGAAAAAATTCTATCTAAAGGTTTTACTTTTACTTTAAGTACACTTTCATCCCTTTTTATAAAAAAATTCTAACTTATTTAATAATATCATTTAATCTCATGTTTTAATAAGATGACAAGTTGTACAGAAGTAATCAATTTTTTGAGATTTTTTAAATTTAATGTTCAACTTTTTAAACTTTTCAGTTAAGTAACTGAGTTTTTATAGTCTTTAAGTTGAAAATGTTAATTTTGTTAATTTGACTAATGAATTTTTGCTTATCTACATAAAAAATTAATTATTAACTAATCATCCACGTATATTAAAACATTAACTTACAATCTCTTTCACATATTGGGTTGGATATTTCGGTCCATGTAGACAATTAATTTTCTACATGGATGCTTACTTGTCCTGAGCAATGAAGACCAGTAACCCAAATAAGCATAATATTAAAAGAATTAATGTTTTGAATTGAATTCTTAAAGTTACAAAATATTATTCACTTAATTAAAATTTTTAATAGTTTGTACAATTAGCTTTCTAGAATCTAACATTTTAGATAAAAAAATCCTTTCAACAAATCAAGAATACATTTATCTAGCACAAATTCTAACTATTAATACATGTCAACCAAAATTAACATAACAAATAAAGACTAATAAAACAGCGTCGTTGTTAAAAATGAAATCTCTAAATTAGTTTGTACAACCTCAATTTTTAGTTGTCTGTTTGTTCTCCCTCAGTCCTCAGCTCTTTATTTTTTGTTTGCTTTTTCGAAGCCTCTAATTATTCTTACATTGCAACATATTGCAGCTTTTCGTTTTCAATTCATTCTCCCTAAACCCTTACCGTGAGGGTGTCAAGAGAACAAACTAAAAAGGAAAAGAAAAATTAAAATTAAAGTGTAAGGTCGTCGGGATTGTGTAGTATGATTTAAGTCATTTTTATACAATAACGTTATTTTAATTATTTGATTAAACAATATTGTTTCATTAATCTTCATTTGTTATATTAATTTTGGCTGACGTGTATTAATAGTTAGGATTTCTGAAATGTATAGAAAGTTATGACAATAAACTTAACGAAAACACAAATGTCAGGCAAAAATTGAAAAAAATTGAAAATTTAAACATTTTATTGACATATTTTAAAGTTTGAACTAGAATTAAAAAGTTAAAAGTTTAAGCATTTTATTGCTATTTTTTAACGTTTGAGCTATAATTGTAAAATTGAACAAAATTTAAGATTTTTTTTGTAATTAACCATAAAATTGACAATTGAAAATAATTTATAAAAATTTATTAAATTAAAAAGGATTTAATAAAAAATATTTATTTCTCTTCTTTGTAATTTTTAAACTACATAATTTAAATTCAGTTAATTTGATGCCAAATATTCATATAGTTTATATAAAATAAAAATATGTAATAATTCAATTTAATTTGTAAAAATACATTCAAATAATATCTATTTAATGCAATGAGATATAATGAATTAGCCGTTGCATATATATTTATTGTTATTCTGACATTTAATTACTAACCCATAATTTAGAAACTTATCTATTAATTATAATTTTACTATGACTAATAATTTTAAAATATTAATATTAAAAGTTTATCCATTAACTAATATTGTTTACTATATTTTGATATGTAAATTTTGATTAGATTATTGTTTCTTATAAATAAAATTTTAATATATATACAAAATATTGCTAATCCCAACATCACTATTGGATAAACTATTTTAATAAAAAATTTCGATATCAGTAATACAGATAATTACAAAAATAGTATTACGTATGTAACATTTAATTACATAATATTTCATGTTAAGATAAGTTTGATTCACTTATATGATAATTTATATTAAATAAATACATAAAAGGTATTCTTAAATTTAATTTAATTGGCAGGTTTTCTACTTAGATCGTTTGCCAAGATTTATTTCTATAGTTTGAGTCGTTTTAGCCTGCCACTTTCCATTCAATTCAAAGTTATATTGCAGCAAAAAGTTCATTTTCTAAGGCTAAAGAGTCTTAATTCAGTAACTGCATTTGATTTTCCATAGGAATTCTAACACAGTTTGGCATCAAAGCTGAAAGGATTCACGTTACATGTCGAACGATAGGTGATTTGATGAGGTAAGAATGCACCTATGCCATCTTTATCCAATCAACGAAGTTTAGGAAATTTTGGTGAGAGCTCCCACCTTCTTTCACACAATTCATGACCTTTTCCTTAAGATCCAAAGCCCTTGCTGCAAATTCCTTAGTTTCCAATATCTGTTCAATCTTGTTCTTGATTTCTTCTCTCGTAACCTTGTCATTTTCGTCTTTGTCTAGTCCCAAACCAACCTTCCAGACGTCACAGATATAGCTCTTGTTTATGAACTGGTCAGCAAAACAAGGCCAGCATAGCAAAGGAACCCCATTGCTGACACTTTCTATGGTGGAATTCCAACCACAGTGACTTAGAAAACAACCGACAGCAGAACGTCCTAACACTTCTTGTTGTGGTGCCCACGAAACGATCTTGCCCCTGTTGCCTACTCTGTCTTTGAATTCTTCAACAAACTCACCATTTGTTCCATTGGTTAGCAACGTGTCTGACCTTGCTACCAAAAGGAATGGTCTGCTTGTGAGTTCTAGTCCTACACACAATTCCTTGAATTGAGATGGTTCCAAAGATGCAATACTTCCGAAGGCAACATAAATAACTGATCGTGGGGCCTGCTGGTCCAACCATTCCAAGCAAGTTGTATCCTTTGCCCAGAAGTTCCCTGTTGAGTCTCCTCCCAGTTTGTTGCTTGCCAGAAGTGGTCCTATAGGAAGTATGTGAGGAGCCATGTGAAAAGCTGAAGGTTCAAGATCATAAGCTGAGTTGCATAGCAGCCATTTAGTCAACTTCGTGGACCTGTTGTTTCTGACCATTAATCCAAAAATGGTTTTCTGTGCTTCCATGTTGCCAAGGCAGTTCCAGACGAAATTCGCGGAGTCCATAAGTGGCATCGAAGCTGAAAGCTCGATCTTCTGCCTTTTTGTTGGGGTTCCTGCAAAGAAAATATGGACTCACTTAGTCCATTTTCGCAAGTTCCAAACTTTTTTTCCTTTTTTGGGTGTGAAAGAGTACATCAATATTGTTCTGTCGATGAACAAAGAAAATATGACCAGTAAAGCTTTTTGTGTTATAAAACTATGACAGCATAATTTGATGGACTTTGAGAAAATTAGAGCTTGGAAGACAGAATTCTCACCATTTTCATCTATAATTCCATCTTCAATCAGCTTTGGGATGCTGAACCCCAGGACCAACAGAGCAGCTGCAGCAGGACAGAAGGCAGCACGTCGAATTCCCTTCTTTTCTGCAAGCTCCAGAGCCCATCCTATGCTCTGATCAGCTATGATGCAACTGATTTTATCAGAATCTGATTCGTTAGTTCGTTCAATGAGCTCCTCCACTTTGCCTGGCATCACTCGAAGGATTGATCTAGACGCCCTCCCTGCCTGGTTCCCATCCTCCATTGATTGAAGTCCGTCTGAAATCGAAACGAGACGAATTCGATCCCCGATATTAGCAGCCTGCAAGGCAGATTCATTCTTAAGTAGCTCGTGATTGTACTCTGAGTTTACAAATGTGATTCTGATCCCATATTTGGCTAAGCATTGTGCAAGTTCCATTAGGGGAATTACATGGCCTTGAACTGGATAAGGCACTACTAGGACATGGGGAGGATTGCCCATTTCTGATAGTATCTGCAATTCAGTCTACTAAGAAACTATGTATATGACACCCTTATAAAGATTAGTTTTTTCTTGTTTTGCTTCCACAGGAATGCACCAATTCCTGATAGAGTGGTTTACAATTATGAGTTTAGGATTAATTATTTCGTGTCCGTACTTCATTTCAACTTCATCTGACCTCACCCGCATATTATTGAGTTGGTGAAACTTTTGTTCTAATGATAGATTGTCCTATATGATCTAGCAGTAATATTAAAATCATTTCATGTTATGGACCACAAACAGCATTATACTATCTAACAGATGAATCAACTAAGCCCTTTCAGGATTACCATCCTAAACTTTCCACAACTATTTTCCAATGTTCAAAATACCTTTTTTCAGAGACATTAATCCCAACTGCTCAATATAGACGACAGGAACCCATGGATGAGAAGTTTTATTCCGACACGAAAATCCTCCGGGCGTCAATCGCTAATGTTGCAAGTTTAAACATTTGCACTGTTTATTGGCTTGCTTGTTGGATTTTGTTGGTTTTTGCGCTCGCGGGCCTACCTCAGTTACTGTGATTACTGTAATCACTCATGTCTCGTCATTTCAACGAATCAGTAGTTTAATTATTGCATGATCATTTATCTATAGTGTATATTATACGTACTAATTAAGAAGTAATCTGGAAGGATTTTAAAGAGAGCACTTTTGATCTTTGGAGAACTTTTTAAATGATTTCAAATCAAGGCTTTATCAAAGAAAGGAATTTTTATTAAATCTTAAAAATAACTTTGAAAGATTAGATATTAAGTTGGAATGAGTGAGTATGTGAATAAGCACTGCTTAAAACTATACATTTGTTAGACTATTCACTATTTTAACATTGCACATCGAATATACTATTCATCAATCGACGCATTATTCATCGGCTAGTCGACAGTGGGTCTAAAAAGTTACTGACAGAGAAACTTCTATCCAGCCCACAGTAGGTCTTAAAAGTCATTACAACTAAAAGGGTTTTATATAAATATCACGCAGTTTTCAACCAATCCTTGCTCTTATACAGCTGTTTATTATGTTTATTTATCATTACAGGCTATTTAAATGAATTCAGTGATTACACAATAAGAATCATATTAAGGATTATTTATCAGGAAATAGTTAAAAAGATGTTAATGGTTTGACAACAAAACCTTCGTAACTTCAGGATCATACCTTAAGCCTCAGACAAAAAAAGAGAGTCGGCAGCTCTTCACTTAACCTCCGTTTGACTTCTCTTGTCTAAACAGAAACAACGTAAAGAACACCAGACCAGTAATTAGAGATTAAATGCAAATTCAATTCTGCCAAGTTCAAAATCCCAACTGATGATTTGATTATAACGTACTACATTCTAAGCATGGTCACTTGTAGAATGTCCAGAGTCAACTTAATTATAGTTGTTTGCAATCACAGAACTACACAATTCAACAAGCACTGAATCACTAACAGAGAAACAGAAACAGTCAACATAACCTGTTGGTCAGAAACATTTCTGACAGTTAAATCAATTTTCTTTTCTTCCTTTATCCCTTGAACTTAACTGTCTTGACAACATCCATTGCTTTGCATTGGTATAAAGAGCAAACAACACAAAGTGAAAGAAACAGAGTAGCATAATTATGGCTTCGAAAAGGAAAGGATACTTCTCAGGAGGAGAAACGGTTAGGTAAATAATATGCAGAACAAAGGAGAAAAGATAAAGAAAAGTCAATGCAATTGACAGAGCAGTAAGTGGGGCGGATGGATACTTCTCAGAATTCTTCCTTCCGCTGGGGCCAAGGTAAAGAAGGATGAAGACACCATAAAGGGCAGCATACGGAAGAATCAAGTTGTCACGGTAGATAAGTGGAAAAATAGAGAATAATGCATAATGCATGAAAAACTTGAAAGAGCGATCCAATTCAGTAGCAAGTAGAGCAGCAGGGAGAAGCGGCAGAAGTATAGACTTCTCATGTACTGCAGATCGTTTACAGAGGTTAATAGTGGCTAGAGAAGAATGCTGAACTATAATTTACAATGGAATACGTAAAAGAAAACAGCATACCTTGGAATGAAAATAAGTAGAAAGAGAAAGCACTGTTCAGAAGTCCATACAGGAAACCTTTGCGGCTGGGATGCATTATTTGTTGGACCATTGAAGGTAAACAAGACAGTAAAGTAGCTGCCAAGCTTAGAAGCTTTAGTGAAGGTGTTGAAAATAATCTCTTCCACTTGATGAAAACTGAAGTAGTACACCAAAAATTGGCCACATAATCCTCATATATCCCTCTATCAAAAGGTGCAAGACGCAAGAGTACCTGTTCCAGACACCGACAATTGCAGTAAACAAGAAAACTTGTCAAGCGTAGTATTCAATTTCTAAAGGAATAGAAGCTTTCACTGTCACCATTTTTTGTTCATTAGAAACATAATTTTCCAGTCTCTAATGACATTTCAATAACAATTTACAATGCCACGGTATGGGGGAGCTCAATAGCACAGCCCTCACAAAGAAGTGGAGGCGTGTCCCTTTGAACTACAAGTCAGGAAAGACTCCTGCTCTAATCAAAACACCTGACAGGCATTTCTAAATGGAAGAAAAAAGGATGACCAGTGGAATACTTATCAAATCGACATGTCAAACAATTACATTTTCCACCTCAGGGTGCACTAAATAAGGGTAGCATGATTCTTTCTTTCAAATATGTAAGCTTCTGAAGTAAAGGAGAGAGAAGATTGTAGTTCTACTCCCAGCAAAGTTATTAACCTTCCATGCTAGTAATATACGATGTATTACAGGGGGAAGTCATATGCTTTACAACTTTCTTCAGAAACAAGGGGGTTACAAAAAGATAAAATTATTTCCTTTTCAGTGCCTAAAATAACAATATATCAGTCTTGTATTCTTGCAAAATGAGGGCCAAAATAGCGTATCTGATCAGATAGAAAATTTTTCTGCAAGAATATATCCAAGAATTATATAATTAAAACACTCATTATTTTCCTTGTCAATATTACTTTTTATCCCACCTCCAAAATGGCATCCTTTGAGTGAAGATATGGCCACCAAACAACAGCAAATGTTCCCAACACCATCAGCCCAAGTTTTGACACCTCAATTAAAGGTTTGTTACGCCTTAGGCATTTACCCAAAAGATGGCTGAAAAATGCAGGAGCAAAATATGCGCTCATCTGAAAGAAAACACAAATAAACTCCAAATCAAACTTTGCACGCAGAAATATGATTAACCAGCACAACTGGCAGGTGTCACAGCAAGTAAGACATCGGAGAGCCACATTTTGCAACATAGCTAATCTCAGGGAGAAAGACAAAAGTGTAATCTGAGAGACTAAAAGGTAAACTCAAACTTACCTGTTTATGATTAAGAGAAAGGCAGAAAAGGACACAAGATACAAGATCATTTTTTGAAAGAACAGCAGCAGCCGCCCCTATGACAAGGCCCAAACTGATACAGTTATACTACATAATAAGCATAAAGTGGGGATAAGCATGTTTTCACAAATAACAAATAATGAAAAATCTCAAGTTGAGAAAAGAAAGCAAAGCTTTTGTACCTGAAAATGACCATGATCTATTAAGATCAAACATGGATTGATCAGAATGATTGTTATATGCCATAGGATATTGCTTTTATGGCCAATGGAAACAGGATGATTGCCATAATACACAAGAACAAAATAGAGAGCAGCAGGGAAAAATATTAGGGCATCAGAAGACAAAACTGTCCACCTAAGCAGTAGTTTCCTGCAAGAAATCACATGGTTCAGTGTTCACAAAAGTCTTATATTAAGTTCCAGTAGTTTGAGTTTCATTCAGGAAGCAATTGGAAGGTTATTAAGCGCACCCAAAATAAGACTCGTGGCCCCTCGAAGAAGAAAGAGCAACTGATTCAGGGTGAAAATATTTGAGGAAAAGACCATGTATGTAACTCTGATAAGCAGTGAGGGGAGGGTAATCTAGTCCCCAATAACTGAGATCATTCATGGTGCTGTTGTGGTACCATTCCTTAACCGGAAGATTAATAGTAATCTCCATCCAATGTCGTTGTGCCTCATAGTCACCAAATTTAGGGGGGTTGCATGCACCAGAGTAAAGATGAAGCGAGACAGCAGCGCGAACTAATAGCCCAAACATAGCAACACATACAAATGAAGCCATAACTCCTCTGTGTACAAGCACTGAGCATAGCTCATCGTCATTGTCAACAACTTCTGCATTATACTTCCTCCCCTTCTTTTCCATATATATTCCTCACTATAGTCTCACTTCCTTCAAATTCACAAAAAAAAAAGGGTATTGAAATCAATCTATATACTCAATGAACTACAAGGTCAATCTACTCATTCACCAATATTTTATTTACATAAAGCCAACCTAAAAACTGATCTAATGATATGCAAAACGAGAACAGTAGTCATGTTGGCGAAACATCAAAATTTCTTTTATTTAAACTGTTACAAATATATTTAGTGGAAGAAGAAGAAACACATATTCTATTTATATAAAGTTTGGCACGAGGTGCAATTTCAATCCAAAGGTTTTTACAAAAAATTAACTTAAGATATTTTTATAACATTAAAATGGAACAATTTTTGTAACGCTAAGATATTCTTTGAACACTACCAAATTTAATATTTCAGTTGAATTTCCGTGAAAATCTTTGGGATGAAAATGTCCCTTTTGCCTAATTCTTATTTACGAAACTAATCCTTACATGTTATACACTAAAAACTGTTACATGAAGAAAGTAATAACTTTTTATTTATTTAAAACAATTTAATTAGACCAATCTATCTTATAACTAATAATAATTTAGAATAAATAAAAACTTCCTCAGCTATATAAAAGCCGCTACAATCTTTACTTTGCACCTAATAATAATATAACAGAAAGCAGGGTTATTATTATTTTTCTTGAAAAAGAAAAGCAGGGGTATTGTTGATTCAGCTAAGATTGGACAAAAGAAAAAAGATCTCGTTATATTCTTTTATTCAGGAGCATTAAACATCAGTTCAGATTACAATAGCCTAATCATACTTCTAGGTAATAACTAAAAAACTCCCAAATCGCTGCACCTTATTGATGCCTGGTCAAGAACTGCATCAAAGTTTACAGGGAGAAAAGGATAAAACAAACAAGATGAAGGTGACAAATAAATAATTATTAGCACAACAACAATACCTAAAACATCTTCCCAAATCTACACC
>JANITW010123350.1:0-11006 GCA_027564335.1 Erythroxylum williamsii | reverse complement strand
CCACCAAAGGTGCCCAATGACGGTGCCAATGGCCTATTTCAACCACCAAAGGCGCTCATTGACCGTGCCAGCGAGCTATTTTTCCCACCAAAGGTGTCCAACGACCATGCCAACGGGTTTTTTCGACCATCGAAGGTATCCAATGACTGTGCCAACGAGTTGTTTCGGCCATCAAAGGTGTCCAGTGATCGTCCCAAAGGGTTGTTTTTCCACCAAAACAATTGTGCCAATGGGCTTTTCTGACCACCAAAGGTATCCAATGATAGTGCCAAAGGTCTATTTCGGCCACCAAAGGTGTCCAATGACTATGCATATGGGTTGTTTTTCTCATCGAAGGTGCCCTTCGATCATGTGCCCAGCGATCATACCAGCGGGCTATTTTGGCCATCAAAGGTGTCCAACGACAGTGCCAACAAGTTGTTTGTGCCAAGTGATCATGCCAATAGTTTTTTTTAGCCACCAAAGGTGACCAGCGACTGTGTTAACGGGCTGTTTTGACCACCGAAGGTGTCCAGCGACTGTGTCAATGGGCTTTTTCAGCCACCGAAGGTACTCAGTGATCGTGCCAAATAGCTGTTTCGACCATCAAAGGCATTAAGTGACCATATCAATGGGCTATTTCGGCCACCCAAGATGTTCAACAACCGTGCCAGCGGGCTATTTCGACCATCAAAGGTGTCTAGCGATTGTGCCAACAAGCTTTTTCGACCAACGAAGGTGCCCAACGACCATACCTATGGGTTGTTTCAGCCATCGAAGGTGTCTAGCGACTGTGCCAATGGGCTATTTTTTCCACCGAAGGTGCCCAGTGATCGTGCCAACAAGTTTTTTCGGCCATCGAAGATGCCCAGTGATTATACCAAAAGATTGTTTTTCCCACCAAAGATGCTCAATGACGGTGCCAATGGGTTGTATTGGCCACCAAAGGTGCCCACTGCTAGCGGGTTATTTTTTCTACCAAAGGTGTCCAGCGACCTTGTCAACAGGCTATTTTAGCTATCAAAAGTGCCCAACGATTGTGCCAATGGGCTGTCTTTCAGAACAAATATGCCCAATGATCGTGCCAAAGGGCTATTTTTCGCATCGAATGTGCCTAGCGACCGTGCCAACGTGTTGTTTAGGCCATCGAAAGTTTCCAGCGACCGTGCCAGCAGGTTGTTTTGGCCATTGAAGGTGTCCAACGACCGTGCCAATGGGCTATTTTTCCCACCAAAGATGTCTAACGACCGTGCCAATGGGCTGTTTTTCCCACCGTAGGTGTCCAGCAACCATGCGAAAGGGTTTTTCAACCACCGAAGGTATCCAACGAGCATACCAACGGGTTATTTTGGCCATCGAAGGTGCCCATCAATCGTTCCAAAAGGCTGTTTTTCCCACCAAAGGTGCCCTGTGATCGTGCCAACAGTCAGTTTTGGCCACCAAAGATGCCCAGCAACCGTGCCAATAGGTTGTTTACAGAAGATACCCAACGACCATACCAATGGGTTGTTTTTCCCACCGAAGATGCCCAGCAACCGTTTCATTGGGTTTTTTTGGCCATCGAAGCTGCCCAGCAACCATGCCAATGATTAGTTTCTGCCACCGAAGCTACTCGGTGACCGTGCCAATAGGCTATTTTGGCCATCGAAGTTGCCTAGCAACCATGACAAGGGGCTGTTTTTCCTATTGAAGGTGCCCAGTGACTATGCCAGTGATCGTGTCAATGGGCTATTTTGGCCAACAAAACTACCTAGCGGCTGTGCCAATGGGCTATTTTTCCCACCAAAGGTGCCTAACGACCATACCAAAGGGTTGTTTTTCCCACCAAAGGTGCCCAATAATTATGTCAACCGGCTGTTTCGGCCACCAAACATGCCAGCAACCGTGCTAAAGTGCTATTTTTTCCCGAAGGTACCCAGCGACCATGTCAATGGGCTTTTTCGGCCATTGAAGGTGGCTATCGAACTTGCCAACATACTTTTTTGGACACAAAATGTGTCCAACAACTGTGCCAACGAGTTGTTTTTCCCACCAAAAGTACCCAGTAACCATGCCAACGGGCTGTTTCAGCCACCGAAGGTGCCCAGTGACCGCACCAACGAGCTGTTTTGGCCACCGAAGGTGTCTGAAAATCGTGCCAACGGTCCGTTTAGGCCACCAAAGTCATCTAGCGATTGTGCCAACTAGTTGTTTTTCCCACCAAAGGTGCTCAGCAACCGTACCAACAGCTGTTTCCAACCAAAGGTGCCCAGTGATCGTGCTAATGGGATATTTTGGCCATCAAAGGTACCCATTGACCTTGCCAACAGGCTCTTTTTCCTACAGAAGATGTCTAGCAACTGTGCCAATGGGCTGTTTTTTCATCAAAGGTACCCAGCGACTGTACCAATGAACTATTTTGGCTACCGAAGCTACCCAACGACTGTGCGAACGGGCTGTCTCGACCACCAAAGGTGTCCAACAATCATGCCAACGTGCTATTTTTTCCACCAAAGTTGCCCAACGATCGTGCCAATGGGTTTTTTCAACTGTCGAAGTTGTTGAGCGATTGTACCAACGGGTTATTTCTGCCATCGAAGGTGTCCAGCCACCGAAGATGCCCAACAACCGTGCCAAAGGGCTGTTTTTCCCACCAAAGGTGCCCAGCAACCATACCAAAGAACTATTTTTCCCACCAAAGATGCCTAGTGACCTTGCCAAAGGGCTACTTTAGCCACTGAAGGTGCCCAGCGATCGTGTCAAAGGGCTGTTTCGAGCACCGATGCTATCCAGTGACCGTGCCAACTGTCTATTTCAATCATTGAAGTTGCCCAGCGACTGTGCCAACGAGTTGTTTTCTCCACCAAAGTTGCCCAGTGACTGTGTCAATGGGCTTTTTCGGCCACCGAAGGTGCTAAGCAGCCATGCCAGCAGGCTTTTTCGGTCACTGAAGGTGTCCAATGGCCGTGCCAATGGGCTATTTTTCCTACCAAAGGTGTCGAATAACCGTGCCAATGGGCTTATTTTCCCCACCAAAACTGCCCAGCGATCGTTTCAAAGTGCTGTTTCAGCCACAGAAGCTATCCAACAATCATGCCAACGGGTTGTTTCAGCCACCGAAGGTGTCCAACTATTGTGTCAATGGGCTTTTTCGACCAACGAAGGTCTCCAATGACCATGTCAATGGGCTATTTTTCCTACCAAAGGTGTTCAGCGACTGTGCCAATGGGCTATTTTTCTCATCGATGGTGCCCAGTGACCAAACCAACGGGCTATTTTTTCCACCAAAGGTGCCCATCTACCTTGCCAATAGGTTATTTCGGCCACTAAAGGTTCCCTATGATCATGCCAATGGGCTGTTTCGGTAACAGAAGCTGCCTAGTGACCGTGTTAATAGGCTATTATGGCCACCGAAGGTACCCTACGATTGTGTCAATGGGCTATTTTGGCAACATAAGCTACCCAGCGACCGTGCCAACATGCTGTTTCGACCACCGAAGCTATCCAACAACCATGTTAACAGACTTTTTCGACCATCAAAGGTGTCCAGCGACCGTACCAATTGATTTTTTTGACCAACGAAGGTCTCCAGCAATTGTTCCAATGGGCTATTTTTTCCACAAAAGGTGTTCAGCGACTGTGCCAACAGGCTATTTTTCTCACCAAAGATGCCCATCAACTATACTAATGAGCTATTTTTCCCACCAAAGATGCCTAGCAACTATGCCAATGGGCTGTTTTGGCCACCAAATGTGCCCTGTGATCGTGCCAATGGGTTTTTTTAGCCACCGAAGGCCTCCAAAAATCGTGCCAACAGGCTGTTTTAGCCACTGAAGGTGCCTAGTGACTGTGCCAACAGGCTATTTTTCTCACCGAAGTTGCCCAATGACCATGCCAATAGGCTATTTTGGCCACTGAAGATGTCCAGCGATCGTGCCAACGGGCTGTTTTTCCACCAAAAGTGCCCAGTGACCGTTTCAATGGGCTCTTTCAACCATTGAAGCTGTCCAGCGACCTTGTTAATGGTCTTTTTTGGCCAACAAAGCTACCGAACAACCATGACAACTGGTCGTTTTTCCCATCGAAGGTGCCCAGTGAACTTACGAAAAGACTCTTTTTTCCACCAAAGATGCCCAATGATCGTGCCAACGGGCTGTTTCGACCACCAAAGCTACCCAGCAATCGTGCCAACGAGCTGTTTTTCCCACCGAAGATGCCCAGTGATTGTGTCACCTGGCTGTTTCAACCATTGAAGGTGCCAGCTACTGTTCCAAAGGGTTGTTTTTTCCAAAGGTGCCTAGCAACCATGCCAACAGGCTATTTTCTCTACAGAAGATGCCCAACGAACTGTTTTTCCCTTTGAAAGTGTCTAGTGACCTTGCCAACGGGCTATTTCGGCCACTGAAGGTGTCCAGCGACTATGCCAACAGGTTGTTTTTCCCACCAAAGGTGTCCAGTGATAGTGCCAATGGGTCTTTTTCCCACCAAAGGTGCCCAGTGATCGTGCCAACTAGCTTTTTTGGCCACCAAAGTTGCCCAACTACTGTGCCAACGAGCTGTTTCGACCACCGAAGATGTCGAGTGACTATCCCAATGCATTGTTTCGGCCACTAAAGGTGTCCAACAACTGTAACAAATGGTTGTTTTTCTCACCGAAGGTGCCCAACGTCTGTGCCAATGGGTTGTTTTTCCCATCGAAGGTGCCCAGCGTCTGTGCCAAAAAACTATTTTTCCTTCCGAAGGTGCCCAGCGACCGTGCCAAAAGGTTGTTACAGCCACCAAAACTGCCCAACGACCATACCAACAGGTTGTTATTTCCACAAATAATGAACTATTTTTCCCATCAAAAGTGCCCAGCGACCGTGTTGTTTCAGCCATCGGGTAAGGATTAGAAACTAGAAAAAGAAGGATTGGGTTGCGCTCGAAGATGCCTAATGACCGTGTCAACAGGCTTTTTTGGCCACCAAAGATGTCCAGCGACCATGTCAATGGTCTCTTTTGACAATTGAAGGTGTCTGGCGACTATGCCAATGGGTCATTTTCCCACCAAAGGTGCCTAGCAACCAGTTCCACGGGCAGTTTTGGCCACCAATAGTGTCCAATGACTGTGACAAAGGCTATTTTTTCCACCGAAGTTGCCCAGCGACAGTGCCAAAGGGCTGTTTCAGCTACCAAAGGTGCCCAACGATGTGCCAAAGAGTTGTTTTTCCCATCGAGGGTGCCCAATGATTGTGCCCAACAAACTATTTTTTCCACTGAAGGTGTCTAACGACCCTGCCAATGGGCTGTTTTGGCCACCCAAGGTGTCCAGTGACCATCCCAACAGGTTGTTTTTCCATCGAAGGTGCCCAACGACCGTGTCAACAAACTTTTTCATCCACCAAAGGTGTCAGCGACCATGTCAATAGGCTTTTTCAGCTAACAAAGATGTCTAGTGACTGTGCCAACGGGCTTTTTTGGCCATCAAATATGTCCAACGACTGTGCAAACGGGTTATTTCAGCCACCGAAGGTATATAGCAACTGTGCCAATGGGTTTATTTCGGTGCCCAACGACCGTGCCAGCTGGCTATTTCACCCAAGAAAGCTGCCAAACAACCGAAGGTGCCCTGTGACCATGCCAACAGGCTATTTTAGCCACCGAAGGTGCCGAATGACCATGTCAAAGGGTTGTTTTTCCCATCAAAGGTGCCCAGCGATCATGGCCACGAGTTGTTTCAGCTACTGAAGCTGCCCAGCAATGTTGCCAACTGTCTGTTTCAACCATTGAAGGTGCGTAGCGATAGTGCCAATGAGCTTTTTCGTCCAACACTCAAGCAACCATGCCAACGGGGTTTTTTGACCATCGAACATATCCAATGACCGTGTGAATGGGCTATTTCGGCCATTGAAGGTGTATAGCGACTATGCCAATAGGTTCTTTTCAGTGCTCAGTGATCGTGCCAACGGGCTATTTTTTCCAACAAAGCTACCATCAGGCTGTTTTGGCTACAGAAGGTGTCCAGTGATGGTGCCAATGGGTTGTTTTTCCCACCAAAGTGCCTAGGAACCATGCCAACGGGCTTTTTCGGCCACCAAAGGTGTGCCAACAGGCTGTTTTGTCCACCAAAGGTTCCAAAGGAACTTTTTTCCCATCAAAGCTGCCCAGCAACGTTGCTAACGGTCTATTTCGGCCACTGAAAGTGCGTGACGACAGTGCCAACGGGCTTTTTTGGCCAACAAAGATGCCCAAAGATCGTACCGATGGGCTTTTTTGGTGACCGAATGTGTCCAACGTTCGTGCAAACAAGCTACTTTGACCACTGAAGGTGTATAGTGACCGTGTTGATGAGTTCTTTTTGGTGCCCAACAATCATGCCAATGAGCTATTTTGCCCAACAAAGTTACCATCATGCTATTTCAGCCACAAAAGGTGTCCAGCGACGCGTGCCAATAGGTTGTTTTTCCCATCGAAGGTGCTCAGCAACTGTGCCAACAGGCTTTTTCAGCCACGAAAGGTGTGCCATCAGGTTGTTTTACGCACCAAAGGTTCCCAAGGAACTGTTTTTCCCACCGAAGGTGCGAGTGATCGTGGCAACGGGCTGGCTATTTTTCCCACCGAATATGTCGAGTGGCTGCATAAACGGGCTATTTTTCCCACTAAAGGTGCCCTGCAGCTGTGCCAATAGGCTGTTTTGATGACCAATGGTGCCCAGCGATTGTGCCAATGGGCTATTTCGGCCCACGAAGCTACCCAGCGATCGTGCCAACGATCTGTTTTGGCCACCTAAGGTGTGCAATAACCATGCCAATGGGGTGTTTTTCCCACCGCAGGTTCCTAACGATCGTGCCAATGGGCTTTTCCAACCACTGAAGGTGCTCAGTGACTATGCCAACGAGCTTTTTCGACTAGATAATTCTTAATTCATGAGTTGTAGGGAGGGACTTATGTCACCACAAACAGAGACTAAAGCAAGCGTTGGATTTGAAGCTGGTGTTAAAGATTGTAATTGACTTATTATACCCCTGACTATGAAACCAAAGATGCTGATATCTTGGCAGCATTTCGAGTAACTCCTCAACCTAGAACCCTCCACCCAAAAGACACTTCTTACTCAAGTTCCCAATGAAGACCAAGCAACATTTCATTTGCTTAGTCTTTTCTCTTAGAATTTCTGAATTCTTTATTCAATCCTCACAATTACGCCCTAAAGGAAATGTTAAATTCTTGAGTAGTCTACTTCCCTTCGAATGATGAATTCGTAGTACCTTGGAATTCATAAGGGATTGACTTGTCTATGTCTCCTTGCATTCGATCTTTTAGGTCCCGAATTCACCTCGACAGTTATGCCACGTTACTATTATAAATATAGAAAAATAGAAATATAAATATAAAAATATAAACCCTATATGCGATATATAGACTCTTGTAACCATGCTATTTTTACTTACTTGACAAAATTTCGTTCTAAATGCCAACGGGTTGTTTCTCACAGCAAAGGTGCCCTGCGACCGTGCCAATGGGTTGTTTTGGCCACCGAAGGTGCCTAGTGACCATGTCAAAGGGTTGTTTTTCCCACCGAAGGTACCTAGTGACCACTGCAACGAGCTATTTCGGCCACTGAAGCTGCCCAACAACGTTGCCAACTGTCTATTTCACCCATCAAAGATGTCTAGCGACCGTGCCAAAACACCGAAAATGCCTTACGACTATGTCAAATTGTTGTTTTTCCCACCGAAGGTCAGCAACCATGCCAACGGGTTGTTTCGGCCACCAAAAGTACCCAACAACTGTGCCAATGATCTATTTTGGCCACCAAAGGAGTCCAACGACCATGTCAACAAGTTGTTTTTCCCACCGAAGGTGCCCTGTGTCAGTGCCAATGGGCTGTTTCGACCACCAAAGGTGCCTAGCAACCGTGCCAAAGGGTTGTTTTTCCACCGAAGGTGCCCAACAATTGTGTTGATGGGTTGTTTCAGGAACCAAAGTTACCCAGTGACTGTGCCAACAGTCTGTTTCAGTCACCGAAGGTGTGCAGTGACCATGCCAATGGGCTATTTTTCCCACTAAAGGTGCGTAGCTACCATGTCAAAAGGCCTTACCAAAGGTGTCCTACAATCATGCCAACAGGCTTTTTTGGCCATCAAAGGTGTCCAACGACCATGCCAATGGGCTGTTTTTCCTACTGAAGGTGCCCTGTGACCATGTCAACGAGTTGTTTCAACCATTGAACGTGCCCAGCGACCGTGCCAAAGGGATTTTTTCTTACCAAAGGTGCCCAGTGACTGTGGCAATAGGCTGTTTCGGCCAGTAAAGGTGCCTAACGACTGTGCCAACGGTCTATTTCGGCTACTAAAGGTGCCTAACGCCCATGCCAACGGTCTGTTTTGGCCATCGAAAATGTCCAGCGATCGTGCCAACAAACTGTTTTTCCCACCGAAGGTGCCCTGCAACTGTGTCAACGGGTTGTTTTGGCCACCGAAGGTGCCCAGCGACCTTGTCAAAGGACTATTTTTCCCATCGAAGTTGCCCAGCAGTAGTGCCAATGGACTTTTTCAACCACCGAAGGTGCTTAACGACTATGAGAACGAGTTGTTTTCCCACCAAAGGTGCCCAGCGATCGTGCCAACGGGTTGTTTCGACCACTAAAGCTGCCCAATGACCGTGCCAATGGTCTGTTTCGGCCACTAAAGGCGTCTAATGATCATGCCAACGAGTTATTTTTCCCACAAAAGTTGCCCAATAACCGTGTCAACAGACTTTTTCAGCCACCAAAGGTGTCCAGCGACTGTGTCAATGGGCTGTTTCGGCCATTGATGGCGCCCAACGACCGTACCAATAACTATCATGCCAACGGGCTGTTTCAGTCATCGAAGATGTCTAGTGACCAAACCAAAGGCTAGTATCCCATCAAAGGTGCCAAGGGATCGAGCCAACGGGCTTTTTTAGTCACCAAAGGTGTCCAACTATCGTGTCAATGGTCCGCTTCGACCGCTAAAGACGTCCAGTGACTATGCCAATGGGCTATTTTTTTCCACCAAAGGTGCTCTGCGACCGTGCCAATAGGCTGTTTGGGCCACCAAGGTGTCCAACGACCTTGTAAAAGGGTTGTTTTTCCCACCTAAGGTCCCAGCGACCGTAGAAACGGGTTGTTTCGATCGCTGAAGCTGCCCAACAACGTTGCCAAAGGTCTGTTTCAACCACCGAAGGTGCGTAACAATAGTGTCAGTGGGCTTTTTCGGGCAACAAACGTGTCCAGCGACAGTATCAACGAGCTTTTTAGGCCACCAAACGTGTCCAACGACCAAGGGAATGAGCTATTTCAGTCACCAAAAGTATATAGTGATTGTGTCAACGGGTTGTTTTCACTGCTCAATGAACGTGCTAACGGGCTATTTCGCCCAACAAAGCTACCAAGCGATTGTGACATCAAACTGTTTCGGCCATAGAAGGTGTCCAACAATTGTGCCAATGGGTTGTTTTTCCCACCGAGGGTTCCCAGCAACTGTGCCAACGGGCTTTTTCGGCCACCAAAGTTGTGCCAACAGGCTGTTTTGTCCACTGAAGGTTCCCAAGGAACTATTTTTCCCACCAAAGGTGCCGAGTGACCATACCAACGAGTTGGTTATTTTTCCCACCGAATGTGCCGAGCAACTGTGTCAATGGACTATTTTTCCCACCGAAGGTGTCCTACGATCGTGCCAACAGGCTGTCTTGACAACCAAAGGTTCCCAACAACCTTGCCAACGGGCTGTTTCGACCACCAAAGCTACCAAGCTACCGTGCCAATGATCTGTTTCAGCCACTGAAGGTGTGCCAATGGACTTTTTTAGCCACTAAAGGGCCACCGAAGCTACCAAGTGACCGTGCCAATGATCTGTTTCAGCCATCGAAGGTGTGTCAATAGACTTTTTTAGCCACTAAAGGTGCCCAGCGACTGTGCCAATAGGCTTTCTTGACCACCGAAGGTATCCAACGACTGTACAAACAAATTTTTCCCACCGAAGGTGCCTTGCGATTGTGCCAACAAGCTATTTCGACCACCGAAGGTGCCCAGCGACCATGTCAAAGGGCTATTTTCCCACCGAAGGTGCCCAGTGATCGTGGCAACGGGCTATGGTGGCCACTGAAGCTGCCCAGTAACGTTGTCAATGGTCTTTTTCGCCAGTCGAAGGTGTCCAACGACTGTGCCAACGGGCTATTTTTTCCACCGAAGGTACCTTGTGATCGTGTGAATGGTTGTTTCAGCCACCGAAGGTGACCAGTGATCATGCCAAAGGGCTGCTTTTTCCACCGAAGGTGCCCAACTATCATGGCAATGGGCTATTTTGACCACTAAAACTGCCCAGCAATGTTGCCAATCGCCTGTTTCGCCCACCGAAGGTATTTAGTGATCGTGACAATGAGCTATTTTTCGCACCGAAAGTGCCTTGAGATCTTGTTGACGGGCTGTTTTGACCACCTAAGGTGGCCAACTACCGTGCCAAAGGGTTGTTTTTCCCACTAAAGGTACCGAGCGACTGTGCCGACGAATTGTTTCGGCAACCGAAGCTACCCAGTGACTGTGCCAACAGTCTATTTCAGCCATCAAAGGTGTGCAACGACCGTGCCAATGGGTTGTTTTTCCCACCGAAGTTGCCTAGTTATTGTGCCAAAAGGCTTTTTCAGCCACCGAAGGTGTCCAACGATCATGTCAACGGGCTTTTTCGACCATCGAAGGTGTCCAGCGACCGTTCCAATGAGTTGTTTTTCCCACTGAAGGTGTCCTGCGACTGTGCCAACGAGCTGTTTCAGCCATCAATTTTGCCCATCAACCGTAAAAAAAGGGTTATTTTTCCCACCGAAGGTGCCCAATGACTGTGTTAACAAGTTGTTTCAGCCACTGAAGGCGCCTAACGACTATGCAAACGGTCTGTTTTGGCCATCAAAGATGTCCAGTAACCTTGCCAACGTGTTATTTTTCCCATTGAAGGTGCCTTGTAACTGGGTCAATGGGTTGTTTCAGCCACCAAAGGTGCCCAGCGACCTTGTCAAAGGGTTGTTTTTCTTATCGAAGATGCCCAGCGACA